>BQNB010044911.1:0-44605 GCA_026074375.1 Tanacetum coccineum
AACATGTACACCACAATATATAACTAAGTAGTAAATCTTTCTCTCGACCGATGTGGGACTGAAGACTATATAAGAAAAAATGTACCACTATAAAAGAGCATCATACATCATTGTTGTCGTAATCAAATAACCTGTGTTCTTTATATACACTAGGCGAGTACTCGCGCATAGCGGCGGAAATTTCTAGCTGCCGATAATTAACGATATGCGATATTGTGGTAAGTTTTTCGTGTAACGTTCAAAATAGAACGTGAAAAGATCAAAATGTAATTGCAAACGGTTGTAACCTGCGATAATTCAACTGAAGAAAAAATTCTTAACGTTTATAAAAAACATATAAAAACGTGTATTGAAACTGAAAACAAAATATTACATTAATTACGAGATAATAAATAACTACGTACGTTACTCGTCGCGTAAAACTTCTTGGTACATCCATTATTTATTATCACCCAAGTAATTAAATACGTGTTTGTTCTACTATGTATTTTCTTAATTTGTTGAAATTGACTTTGTTATACTATATTTTTTCTTAATAGTGCTAAAACAAGTTAGAAAACAATATGATCTTAAATACATCCCTTAAATATATTGCGAGCCATTAAGCTTAATTCTTTGTAAATTGACTTTGCTCTACTATATATTATCCTAACAAGTGGAACTGTAGTCCGTGCGTTGCGCGGGTCATGTTTTTGCTGGATTATTTAGCGTATATTTTGTTCTAGATTTTAAGGTTATTTAATGTCACTTTGTATGTCATGAGTTTTTGCTGTCATATTTTTTAAATTTGAAAGGTTTTTTTTGGTAATTTTATAAATTATTTTATACATGTTCACGTTTTGGAAAAGTTTTTTTTTCTTTCAAATACATATTAAACTTTGACAATTTTATAAGTTACTTATGATGCATATATTTTGGAAAACAATATATGTTTCAATCATAATAAATGCATTGTTTACTACTTAATAATCATACGAAATATACCCAAAATCTTTCGTAAATAAGACAAAAGTCAGCTTACTACCATATCTTTCAATCGTATATTTCAGTCCGGCCATATATTTTATTGATCGAATATTTCAGTCCAGTCAACTTACTACCATATCTTTCAATCGTATATTTCAGTACAGTCAACTTACTAACAAAAGTCAACTTACTACAAAAGCCAACTTACTACAAATTTTACACAGCAAAGTTACAACATTTATAGAACAAACTTTATAACAATTTTTACAAGAACATACAAATACTTTATTCCAGCGAGACAGTAGCGCTTTCCGGCAAGCAGCAACGTTTTCACACGGGCGGCTTGAGTTTCCGTCGAGCAGCTAGGTTTTTTGGCTGGTAGTTGGATTTTCCGGCGAGCAGATTTTTTTCCGACTAGTTGCGGCTGTTAAGAAAAACGTAAAAAAAAGATTAAAAAACGTACATATAGAAATAAAAGCTATAGATCTATAAATTAAACTTATGAATCTATCTAAAAAAATATTATAAATATATTAAAAATACTGTCATTGTCGTAACAAAAATTATATAACCTGTTTTTTCCAGCGACGCGAGACGACAGCAACGGTATAAGCGACGGCTGTAAAACATGAAGATTCTTGTGGTGGTGATGTGGTTGTCGGCATTAGTGGAAGAATCCGGCGAGTAGATCTCAAAAAAATGTCAAAAAACTTAAAAATACATAGATCTATTTAAAATGAAAATCAAAACATGTAGAATCTTGTGGTGGTGATGTGGTTGTCGACAGTAGTGGAAGAATCCGGTGAGTTAGAATGTTTGTGAAAAGTGAATGAGGATGGTTGTTTTTATAGGGTCTTCAAAACCTTTTGGTGATAAAATTTGATTTGAATGTTTCCATAGATGAGTCAATCATGAGATTAAGTTTTAAAGGTATTAAAATTTGATTTGAATGTTTCCATAGATGAGTCAATCATGAGATTAAGTTTTAAAGGTATTAAAATTTGATTTGAATGTTTCCATATATGCTTACCGAAATCATGAGGATGATTTTTGTAAGTGTACAACTATTATATTTAAATGTACAACTGTTATATACGTTTCAACATTAATTGTTTAAGTTTTCAGTTTTCAAGAATTGTAGTGAAATGCTTTATAGATAGTATAGATAAATTGTTTTCTTTTGACGATGCCAAGTTTGTATTCAGTTTTTTGGTGACCATACAAACTCGCGCAACTTTTAAAGATAAAACGCTAATAAAAACCATAAATCTCATAAGTTACTAAAAACGAGCCCCGTCATAAAATAATTTATGAGTAAATAAATAGTTACTCTAATATGGAGTAAAAGCGCATGTAAAATAAAGAGTTAATTGCATAGATCGTCCATGTGGTTTGTCGGGTTTAACGAAATTAGTCCCGATAACTTTTTTTTAACGGATCATCTCCCTATGGTTTTGACGCGTAACGCGTAATGAAAAGAGTGATATTTGTGTTTTTTAGTGATTAAAAAGAAAGTGAAAAGTGAGACTGTGTTGCGCCTCTTGATTTTTAATAGTGGGACAAATGAAAATACCGAAACACCCTTCTGTTAACGTCCAAATTAACAGTGTTAGCTGATGAGGAACCAAACATGTTACGGGTTCGGTTAAAAAAAAGTTCTAGAGACCAATTTCGTTAAACCCGACAAACCACAGAGACGATTTATCAAACTGTCGTCTTGGCGCTAAACTTTTATCATTAAAATGGCTAATAATCTTACATAAAACCTCACATGAGGGGATCAAGAATTAGAAGCTTTTGCACAATTTGCTTCTGATCTCGATAAAGCTACTCAGAATCAATTGCCTAGTCGACCCGATCATGATATTTCACTCATGATCTGTCGCGCAACTGATCACTAACGATGTCTATAAGTCATTAGATAAATACACAAACAACATAATTAAGCTCGGTAGCTCTAAAATTACCTTAAGAAAGTATGTTATCGGTTCTTAAGCAAGTCCAGCTGGATGTAACGACCTCTGAAGAGTCCCGATAGAAGAAACGCATTTGGGCTTCCGTACCCGTGTTGGAACTGCACCGTGGGTTCGATCGCCTCCAGAATTACGCCCCCGTGAAAACGTTTCTTTCTATAATTGATCAACGTCTTCCTGATTGATGGCCGTTTCCTAAGACTATGTGTTTTCTTATCCCCAGTTTCTATCGATTTTCCATGGCTTGTGTGTGTTTACAGTGTTGTGTGTGTGTTTACAGTGCGTGTGATGGTGCCGTGTTTCTTTTTTTTGGGCGCAAAGATAGAAGACGAAGGGTTTAAGAAACAATGGCCCTGTTTTTGTTTTTTTATGATAAAATGGCTTCTTTTTTGTGTTTTAAAATGGGGATCTGTTTTGTCTTCTTTTTTATACTATTAAAATTTGTTTAAATTTATAAAAAATAGTCAATATAAGTTCTGTAAAATAATTATTTTTTTAAGTATGAAAAATAATTTGTTTGAAAAAGAAATGAAAAAAATAAAGAAATGGGTGGAGTTCTCCAAACAGTTGGTGTTTAATGATTAGAAGTGGTATTTTGGGGTTAGTTGGTGTCTAAAATTGATTAAAGCTGATGTGGCGACTGAGTGTGAGGCAATCCAACTTTTGTCGGTGTATGAGTATGTCATGACACTAGTGCTTCTAGCGGTTTTAATGGGCATTTTTTAATTTCCGATCAAGATGAAACCCCAAACAAGTCCCGAGAGAAGGATGAAAAGAAGAACCATCTTCAAAACCGACGAAGATGCCAAACGAAAAAACCTTGGCGTATAGGTACGCCAACCCAGCGAACATGTATACATTGTTTTCTTTTGAAGCTATGAGAAAAATGATGCCAAGCTTGAATTCAGTTTTTTGGTGACCATACAAACTCGCGCAACTTTTATAGATAAAACGCTAATAAAAACCATAAACATCATAATTTACTAAAAGCGAGCCTCGCCATAAAAAAAATTTAAGAGTAAATACCCAAACAACATAATTGAGCTCGGTAGCTCTAATATTACCTTAAGAAAGTATGTTATCGGTTCTTAAGCAAGTCCAGCTGGATGTAACGATCCTATGAAGTATGAAAGTTATGGATCAAAATATAAGTAAATTAATTTCATTTCTCGACAATGAACTCTTGAATCTCTATACCAGTATGCCTAGCACCACCTTGTAATCTCAGCAACACTTCGTCACCAACTTTCAGTGAAGTCACCGGAATTGCTGTTGCTTTGTTTCCTACACCAAATCGATTCAATTAGGCATCTAGTGATCACTACATATACAATCTATATAAAGTAAACCTCGAAGATATGAACCTTGGCTGGAAGCTACAAGTCCCACAGTCTCGGCGTTCTGCAGAAGAATACTGTACGAAGTTTCATCGTCTAAATCAACCTTTGCATCTACAATAATTAATGGTCGGGTCTCGATCTTTACACGTCCAACTACTGCTGTTCGTTGTATGCCATTTTGATTAACCACAAGGATCTCTCTTCCTGCCTTGAGCTCCGAGAGGTAGCAAGTTTTACCTCCTGGAACCGCCACATAGGCATGAACCGGCCCCTGCAAATGTCGATAAGAAGTAATGCAGGCACATTAATCACTAATGACAGAAATATGAAAGTTACTTATTCCACACAAAAACTCACCGCGTTCACTCGGAAAGGTCTGCTGGCTATGTAATTTGACTCTAAGCACTCTGAGTGTACTAGGAACAATCCTCTAGCGAATGATCCAACCTACAAGAAAATTACTTTTTTGAAATTAAATGACTGTTAACGTTAATGTAAACCACGAGAGAGAAGGCATGAAAGTACCAGAAGACCTTCACCAGGTCTCATGAGGCTACAAAGATCAACGCAGACTCTATCTCCCATTCCCGTCATTTGAACACCGGTAATAGTAGCTTTGGTTAACTCCAGTTGACTACCTTCTTCACTTCGTTTGTTGAAATAGTCCTGATGTATTAAGTATTTAAAAAAACCATGACTCAAAAGGGACTTGATGATATTTGAAAGCGTACCTTCAGCTCAAGGACATCTTCAACATCCTCGGTTTTCAAAACGACTCCTCCTAGGCCTTGCTCCAACGCCTACGAAAGGCTAATTAGGAAACTGACTAAGTCACATTTTTATTATAATGTTACATACTTTCAGTGTGAAGAATCCAGAAAATGTTCGTTTATAGGTTAGAACCTTTTGGTCTTAAGCTTTACCTCTAGGAAAATTTGAGCTTCAGAAGGACTTTTTGAGATGGCAAAGACTGTTTTCTGATAGCCATGAAATGCTGCAACAATGTTCTCTGCAGGAATCACCTAAAATTTCATTTTTGAAAACCAAATGAGAAGTTGAAAGTTGGTTTGGGTTAATCCAACTCACATGCTTATATATTAGGGTCACTAGCTTTCGGGCTTTTCTAAGTAGTGTGTATTGAAAGTCACTACTCTGCACTTTTTATATGATACAATCTAATGAAATTTTATTTCATGAACGAATCATCTAACAAGGTAATGCAAGTTCTCTCACCTCGGGTTTAGCGTGTTAAGTAGATTTAGTTTGGAATTACCAATTGGCTAGTGAGGAAACTAAAATTTATCTATCTGAACCCAAGCCCTTTGGCCTAGTGGTTTGTGAGTCAGCCAAGAGGTTGTGTTCAAGTCTCATTGGAGACATTTGTGAGATAGGTAGTATATCAGCATAGTCGACTGCCACTATATTTTTTTCATATATTAAAAAATGTAACTACATTAGTTGTCACAATTGCATTCTACCACTGAAGTTCAGAACGAATACTGATATACTGAAGTCATGAGCAACAAGCATCCTTATAGAAATGTCACAGTAATGTATATCAGCATAAACAGAGAAATTTAAAAAAGACAAAAGTTCATAAAATGCTTATTTATAGCAGATAATATATATTAAATGAATGTTGCGTACCTGCCAATCCAATAGATCGACGATAACATTATCTGCATGCTCATACACTGGCTGGAGCTGCTCCAATTGTTGGGGAGATGATATTTCAGAAAATGTGGCAACCAATGTAGCCTTATCGTCAAAAAGTCCATTTTCCTCGATAAAGAGGGGAGATATCTTTGCGATTGCTGCACATAACACCAATACAATGAGGGTGGAGAAAAATCAATGCTTGCTGGTTAGAACTTAATAACAATAATGTCCTAAGATAACAAGAAGGACCATCATCCATATGTCTACAAATTGTCACAAATGTAGGATAGAATGTGAAAAGAGGTGCATGAGAAGAAAAGGATGGATGGGCACAAAATAATTCATAGGCCCCCAATGCGCCATGAGTACTTTGAAAAATGTTATGCTAAAAGGAATAATATTTTGCAAGCATATAGGCAAGGCCAAAAGCTAGTTAGGTTCATTGGATTATATTCTAACCGGAAGAAAAAAAAATCCCCATCGATACAAGTCTAGTTCAAATAACAAGCAAAAGAAACCAAGTTACAGGTGAAAACCTCCTTCCTATGAGCTTTAAAACCATAATACCATAGTCTACTATTATTAATTGAGATCTTTAGTCATTGATACCCATTAGAATCTTTGCGGCTTGTAAATAAACTAACATTGAATGAGATACACAATCATCATATCGTAGCAAATACAAAAGAATATGACAAGAAATGTAGAAATGAAACCAAGTATCAATAAGAGGGGTAACCAAAAAGGCAAAAACAAAAAAAATGAAAAATAGGGTATTGGCAGTAAAACAATAGACGCTGATAACCAAATGAGACTAATCTTGAGGTATCTATGATCTAACAGATGGGTAGTTCGGGAGAAGGGGGAGTATAGCAATAGGTTTACAATCGCAAAATGCACACAAGGCTCATCAACAATGCGTGAGATAAGTGTGTCAACATATTAATTATGGAAATATCAATGACTTGTGTGTTAGGCAAAAGTACAGCAGTGAGTAAGCAGTAGCCGTGAGCGGTAGCCGAAATAAAGCTACTTGTTGGAACATAATGTGTAAAACAGCTCCTAAATGTTCAACGCTCCTAAATGTTCAACGCTCCTAAATGATACTTAATGGAACGTTGGAAAATAAGCATTCCGAAAAAATAGATTAAGCTACTTGCTGCTTGGCAAACGAGCATTAAAAATTACAACGCTCACCGCTCCTAAAAGCTCGTAAATGCTATGCACCAAACATATTCTTAACGACAAACCAGATTAAGTAAATCTCCCAATTAAGCCGAAATAAAACGGCACCTAAGGCAAGTTAACTAAAAACAATGAACACAGGCGAGATTTACAAGACCAATCAGTAGCGAGGCGACGACGAAGAGAATCGAAAAGAAAAGTGTTCCAGCCTCTTTCAACAGCTGACGTCATCACTTGTTTATTCTCAGTCCATATCCACACTTGCTTCTTATTCTTTTTATTACTATTATCCATCGACGACATTGTTACACCAACCACACAATTGGTTTTGATTGGATAATTGCCCAATCTACGACTCTTCAATCTGCCTAAGTTCAGAAAATAACTTAATATTATCACGAAAATTTTCAAAATAAGCCATAAAAAGTGAGCTTACGAAACATAAGCACAAAAAATAAGCTTATAAGTTAACAAAAACGAAGGAGGATACCTGTGAATTCAGCACAGGCCGATAGAGTAGCCATTTCTCCTCTATATTTTTATTTTTTATTTTTCTTCTTTAATCGATATTCAGCATCTGTTCAAAACCTAACAGAACCGAAAACCGACTATAAAGAAAACATGAACCGAAAACCAAACAAAAGTGAACCGAGCAAAACCAAAACCGAACCGAATAGATAATTTAGGCGTATTTTTCTTGATTTTAACCCGAACCTAGCAAAACCGAAACCCGAAAACCATAAATATACAAAACCGAAAACCGAACCAAAAATGGTCGGTTCGGTTTCGATCGGCTCGGTTTGCGGGTTCGGTTTTCGATTGGTTTTGCTCATCCCTTACAACTAGGGTAAATTACACCGTTAGTCCCCTAAGTTAGGGCGGATTACGTATACAGTCTCAAAAACTGCGAAATTACGCCAAATGTCAAGGTTTTGATTTTTCTTCCCGACGCTTGTTAAAAATCTCGACGTTTATTGTACGATCACTCTATAATATCAATAGTCTCTCACACTTTATAACAACAATAATTCACACACATCAACACTTTTGGACGAATTGACTGCCCAATGGTCTTTAACTAGATTTAAACATAAATTAGATTGAGTATAAGAACACTCGTTGATAAAGAGATTAGTGAGCAACCTTAGCAAAGTTCAAGATAAGTACATGTTGGTGAAAAGGTAAAAAAAAAAAGTAAAGTTGTTAGCATTGTTCACTAAAGTAAGTTTATTGTAATATAAGCATTCAATGGAAGATGTATTTCTCTATTAAATGTTTGACACGTCTCCACAACCCCACATGAGTTCCCCGTATGTCTCCTATATATAGAGAATGTCAGTCAGAGTAAATGTTATCTCCTTCACATTTATTGTATCATCATTTAAGAAGAACGCTTACTCTACTTAAACTCGTTTTGGTCCCTAATCCCCATCAGGCGAACTTAGAGTTCACTTGAAGACTTATACATTTGTTTTATAAGTTTGCTTGTTCAAAGCTAAACCATTGTCATTCAATTAAGTGTTAAATCCGCATATATAACACTTTGTAATTCTTTGATTCATTCTGATAAACTTATACGGTTCAAATGTTTATCTTTGATGTTTTGCTTTTTACAAAGAGTTAGAATAAATCATTTGAGAAACATGAAAAATAACATCTTTTGTGCATGAAGCATACAAAAGTATATATGTTTGTTACACAAGAGAAGCAAAAACATGAATCATCTCTCCATTTATAACCAATCACAAATACAACCAATACTTTTTATTTTTTGGGAAAAAAAAAGACTAGCTTGTACAAGGACATACATTATTTGGATCCTAAATCATTCTACTTACTTATCAACAGAGAATGCAAACAACATTCGATGCTTGTAAGTCTGACCAGGATTAACAATCTGCGAAGGAAAGTTACGATGATTAACCGAATCTGGAAACCCTTGTGTCTCCAAACACAAACCGGCATGCGCTTGATAAACATACCCATGCTTTCCCTTACAATCCTCTATATAATTCCCGGTGTAAAACTGTACTCCTGGTGCATCCGTGGTCAGTTTCATCGATCTACCAGACTTTTCGTCCCATACGATGGCAGCAAGTTTCATTTTCTTGCCCTTTTCGCCATCTAGTACGTAGTTTATGTCATAGCCGTGAGGAAGCCCATTGATCTTGCTTTTTATGACCGTAGGTTTGAGGAGATCGTATGGGGTACCCTTAACGGTAACAATTTTTCCTGTAGGGATTAGATTCGCGTCTGTTGGTGTGATGTGGGATCCAAAAATCTGGATCTTTTGGGATAAGATATCGCCGCTGTTATGACCTCCAAGGTTCCAATATGTGTGTTGGGCTAGGTTGACAGGGGTGGCCTTGTTCCGGGGTTTAGCTTCCATTTTTACGCCTAATTTGTACTTACCAACTAGCGAATAGGTCACCATCACTTTGAGATCTCCGGGAAATCCTAAATCAAACGAAATCAAGTCCAAATAAGATAAAACAAAGCCACAAGAATTCTTAAAAGGCAATGAAATGAAAACGAAACTAATATTGACCTTCTTCGCCATCAAAACTATGGTATGTGAACACAATACGAGGCTTTTCACCGTTCTTTTTATACTTTGCGACTTTCCAAACGACGTCACTAAATCCTGGATGTCCGCCTGAAATCAAAACTAATTAAGCTATGTTGGCTAGCATACTAATAGTGTCTCTTTTCTTTAGGAAAATTCAGAAAACAAGAACGAAAAAGAGTTATAGCGCACCATGAAGCATGTTATTCTTCTCGTTAGCCTTTAGCTTATAATGCGTTCCATCTAACGTGAATTGAGCTCCTCCTATCCGGTTAGCAACCCTTCCAACGATGCCCCCGAAGTAGGTTGTATCGTTCTACATTAACAAAAAATGAAACACTTCTTAGTCACTTACGAGTTTCAACTGACAAACATCATAGTATAGTTTATTAGTTCTTACAAACTTAAGTTTGGTGACCACTGTCATAAGGCTCCCTTATTACATTTAGTCTAATGGAACACAAAACGAGCGGTTTATTAAAAGGTATAGGTTAAAGAGAGTCTTACTGCATGCTTGTCATGTTTTGAATGGTCAGTCAATAATTGTGAGCCTGATATATGGACCACTCTGCTGGGTCTCTTTTTAACTTGTGCGCCTAGGCACAAGTTAGAAAAACCCTTAATAAAATACGTAGCTAGTGGGTTCATTATAAAAATCTCTAGAGAGACTTATGAAGTAGAAGTTGAATATATTAATTTTAAATAGCTGTTATTATTGGATATTTAATACTAGCTAATCAATATTAGCATCTTATCTTACATGAACAATATAAAAAAATTATTCGAACACATGGATCATATAATTACAAGGAATATTATACACCTAAGTTGAATTATCTTTAATATTAAAAATATTGGTCCAAGACAAGTTAGACTTTTGGAGTCAATATCGAAGACTTATTTATGTGATAAAAGGATTAGATTGGCCACAACTTGTCTTTTACAAATTTGGGATCTTCTGCCTTGGTCATTAATGTATTTTACTATTAGCCGATTAATTGACGGGGTTTGAACTTATCGTCACACAAACTCAAACCAAATAAAGTCTTCTTTTCCAGATATTGACATGATCAGTTCAAAGTTTTTTGCATCTAACATTAATTAAACTTGAAACTTCAAAGTAGACTTTTATAACATATTCAGTCATTACATTATGAGATTTGCTACATCCACAAAATATTTAACAACACCTCTTTGTGGATGTTTGTTTGTAAATATTTTGTGGATGTAGCAAATCTCTTACATTATTTATTGATTTTCCAACATGATAGATACATTTTTTTTTTGCAAAAGTCATGACTCATGGTGTCATTTATATTTGTGACACAAACTCGTGATCATCATTAAATGCCACAAGCATGTAACAAAGATAAATGTATGTTCCAATACTAGTTTTGAAAGGCTTGATAAATTAGGACCATATGTGTATAACAAGACAATAAAAACTAGATGTTACCAATAATACACATCAAAATGGAAAATGGGAATTTTGTGGTAAAATTTTGATACCTTTTTAGCATTGGAATTTATTATCAAGATAAAAGAAGACAAAATATCACCTTGTATGTATTCAGAGAGTCATATCCAAGAACCACATCAGCAAACTTCCCTGAAAACACAAAAAGATAATTCTCAATTTTTTTATACTATTATTACATAGAAGTTACCAAAAAGATTCTATGAATATTTAAAATGAAAAACTCAAAGAATGGAGTAACACAAGAGAGTTGTGTCATGTGTGAGTGTCAATAAGAAAGAACAAATTTTTGATACTTTCCACACAGTAAATAAGTGTTACCAAAAGATTTAAAGAAATTTAAGAATGGCCCAAAAGAATATTAAGAAAATAAAATATAAAAAAACACAGGCACGAAATCAGAACACAAAGTCATCATGTGCATTTACGAAAAATCAAACAAACTTCATGCACAACGTTTTGGGACAGGATGCATTTAACAAAAATTAAGATTTTTTAACAAAATTAATTCATGGTTGTCCTATTAAGAACCTCCCGGACACCGCCTGGTTTCGTCCCTGCAAGGGTTCGATACTCACTCTCCGAAGGTCTTCTAAAAGCAGCCTCTCTACCTTCGGGTAAAGTAAGGCTGTCTACGTCTCATCTCCTCCGTGACTTCATAGAAGACGAGATTAGATACTGTTGAGTTTTACTTAAAAATTACCAAAAAGATTATGGGAAATTCATGAAAGGTGAGTTTAGTGTGTGTGTTAGCACCAATCTAGTTAGGATGAGCAACTTACATGTTTTCTTATTTTTACCAAATACACCATAATATCAAAGAAGCAAAACATGAGAATATATATAGAAAGGTGAGTTAAGTTTGTGTACCATTCTTATCAGGAAGAAGAATAGAGATAATAGTTGCACCCCAGTTTGTCAACTTGACAGAAAAATGACCATTGTTGAGCTCATAAATCCTAACATCCTCATGTTTTGAGGCACTTACACATCCCCATAATAACACAAAACTAATGGTGATGATTGTGATGAAGCAGTGGAAAGGTATTAGGCTTTTGGACATCTTTTTATTTGGGCATGTAAAAAGAGATAAGGTTTAAGAAAAATGATGATGGTGAAGTGTGAAAAGAGAGTTTATGGTTTTTAGTTTTGTATGGGCAAGATTATATAGAAATATTGGAAAACAAGTCTAAGATCTCAAGTGGGAGTTTGGGACTGTGACAGGCTCAGGGTAATTCTTTACATCATTATGTAGTCTTTTTTCACAAACTCTCTCACGTGTCTTAAGCAGGACTTTAACCCACAATGTTTCGAAAACTACTATTTTAGGTGATGTGAGATATTTTGTTGGCTGTGATGACACCGAGTTATTGTATCTTTCTTACATATATATAAGTGATGCCTTTTCGACCAGTAGGCGTTGGGTAACAGAAAATCTCAGCAAAACGCGACCAATATCGAGTTATGCTTAAAATGTGATGTTGTAATTTGAATAATAGACATTTTTTCACGTGTAGCTAGGCGATAGAAATGACATTTGTCGAAGCATATAATATTTGCTATCGAGATTGGTTCATTATGTTTTCAAACCAACATAATTCATTATTTGAATGGATAGAATTGTACAAGTAATTATTTTGTAGTTTGCTTAATAGTAAGGCTGAGCAAAATCAACCGCAAACCTAACCAAACCGATAAACCGAGCCGAACCGGGTTGTTGTTCCGTTTTCGATTTTATATAATTATGATTTTCGGTTTCGGTTTTGTTCGGTTCGGTTCGGTCCGGGTCAAAAACAAAAAAAATACACAAATTATGTAAACCGGTTTTGCTAGGTTAGCTTCGGTTTGGTTTCGGTTTCGCTAAGTTAACTTCGATTCGGTTTAGATTTAGGTATTATGAACAATGTGATGATCATAGTGAAAAGTTATCATTGACTAAAATAGGGTTACTAATAATTCATTTTGAATATATCTTGTTAGATGAATGAGTTGCAGGGCATATTTCAGTGACCCAGCCCTACCACCAGGAAGGACCACTTTTTTAAAATTTTCCAGATTTTGGATCACTTCTTATTCCTACAAAATCAATCACCTTTTTTCTAATCATTGTGTTTATACTCTAAATCTAGAAAATGGGTGTTTAGAATTACGATTGCGATTTGAACGACACGTTTAGAGCACTAGGTGCGGTTGGTGTTATCCGATGGTGTTATAGCAAAAGTGTTATCACCTTAGTTTTTTCTTCTATAACTCATAACATATAACTAATCCCAAAAACATCTTCCCTCATCACTCAAGCTATAATACATCTTCGGGCCCCACAGTTTTTAAAATAAAACATAAGATAAGGAAAAAATCCCGATGGTTTGGCTGGTAAATTTGACGCCAAGCCTTATAACTTAAGAGTATGGCTTCATAAGGCTATAACGCACCCTATGACACCCCATACCGTGTGCTCTTCGGAAAACGCGAATAATATGAGTTTAGCAAACACATCCGAGTATTATACAATAAATCAATCAACATAATTTAAAATAAGGCTTAAAGAAAATTGTTTTATTCGGTATGGTATAGCAAATCATTTTCTGATAACTTTTAAATATATATTTATTTGATTGATTAGTTAACATTGTCTTTTTGTCTACTGATAAACTACTGATAATAAAATACCAACAGGTAGATCACATAAAGAGTCCGAAAAGATAGAAAAGATATCATGTGAAAAAGACTAATATCAAAATCGACTAGTTAACAAAATCGCACGCCCAAGATACTCAAACCAAATAGAAAAACACATGAATGGTCTTTTATATGGCTACAAAACAAACTATGGCTGGCTTAATTACTGTACATTACAACAACTTTGGCTAACAACACTCATAAAAGTAAAATAAAGCGATAAAATACCGGCTACAACAAACATCTGGACTAAGGACTAATAATGTACCACAACACAAGTTTCAACGACAACAAACTTACCAGAACCGCAACAAATGATCTTGTGGATTTGCCGGTTGCTGCATGCACTCATCTCTTCCACCCTCCGTCTGGAAAAAATGTACAGGCGAGGAAAGTCGTTAGTAGAAGTGGCAAATTCGACCCATTGATTTTTCAATTAGAAAATCACTAGAGACTATAATTGGCATTTTCCATTTAAGAATAGAACTTAAAGATTTTGATAAAAGTGTTTTTTAAGTCAACCCCAACCGACCCATTCAAAAAATATATCCATTTTGACCCGTCCACCCCACCCACTTTCCACCTTAGTAATAGTATTTGATGTGCTAAATACACTTGAAAATGGGTGATTTGAGTGGCTGTATATACACTTGAAAATGGGTGCTGCATATTCGAACATGTTGCGTGCCCGGCTATACAAATATTTCAACCTGGGTTGAGCAGATTTTAGTGATGTCAATCGGCAGGGAAGATTGTGATCGAAGTCACGGTGATAATAACGAATATGGTTACCGTCTGTTCGCGCGGGGATAACCTGGGTTTGCGCTAGTTTTGTAGTCCCTCCTTTTCCAGAGGCTTGTAATGCTCTTCTGAACACGCTGGGTCGACTTAAGCTGAGTTAACTGCGTAGAGTTGGACAAAAGAATGCCGTCCCCTTTCCTAACAAAACTATTTTCAGCTTGATCTTCTAGCAGACTTTGCAAGCCTGCCTGTGCCTAGTGTTTAGCCTTAGTGATTCACAGTTGCTTGCCATGTAGCTTGGCCGGTGGGTGACTTCTGCTATGAGATATTCTTCGGCGATTATCCTTGCTTGCTGCGAAAAGGACTTTCTCCTCCTTGTTTTCTGATTTTCTTTACCATCCGACTCCACATTTTCAACATTCCCATTAGTTTCAACTGGTGGTGGCTCAACAGGAGGATTAGCATCCCCCAGCGGTGATTCTGGCTCGGGCTGTTCCGGAACTTATCATCTTCTTATCGTTTCACTCTGTCTCATTGGGGACACTCTTCTCGGGATCTGAAGGAGGCTGAGATACCATTACCTCATCTAAACTTGCTGAGAGCTTCTCGTTTGCAACTTCTTGCCTTTTTGAACCCCCCGCCCCAGATAAAGAAATCTTCCGTAGATTGCTTCACTTTCTCAAGTTCAGTATGAGATTGCTTGTGCACGGGTTCTGCTTGGAGGGTTGAGACTTTCCTTGCAGTGCGTTTGGGTTTCTCGTTTCCAGAGGAATTATTCTTATCCAAATTTGATGCAGGAACCCTGCGGATAATTTCGCTTTGGTCGGTTCCGGGCGATCTGTTCTTTAGACTTGCAAGTTAGTAGGTTTTTCTTTTAGACTTAGAATTACGGATCTTATTTGTGGTCGCACGGAAGTGGTTCCCAGATCAGTGAGAAGATGACCAAGTTCAAAGCCAGTTCTTAACTCCAGTTCTTAACTGAATTGGGTTCAGCTGGATCATACTGGAGGTTCAATGGCATAGTAGTGCTTGACGAAGCAACAAGCTGAAATTTACAATAAGGCATATCTGTCAACTCCTAATACAGCATAATGGCACTAACAATGAAATTATACAAGATAACAAGACCTCCGCCATACTGACGTTTAGAAAAAAATTAAATCATGAATACTTTAAGATTTGTGATAAACTAGAGGGTACCTTAGCACCAAATGCATTTGTTGACAGCTTCTCCGACTTGAGAGATGTTTGAAGCAAGTTGGCGCGTTCCTTGTGCTAATAGAAGTACAGAACATATAGTCAAGATCAGTTATGCAAGTAGCCTCGCAAAAGAACGTGTCTACACGATATGGTCAAACTGGTTTGTTAAAGTAGCCTGACCAAAGGGGTATAGCGGTATGTGAGCGTGGAAGAGATTTTTCATGAAAGAGAGCCAATAAAGTAAGAGTAAATGACAAATAAAAAGGCTTACCACAGGTTCTCCTGAAGTTCTCTTTTCAAGAACTTGAGAACAATTTCGGGAATGTCTGACGCTTTGGCCACGAACAAGTGCCTGAAACTCCACAATTGCACGCATACAACTCAAAGTAGCAACAGCCTGCCTCCTCACCAGGTGACCACGAACTAGCGCTTGGAGCCTTATGATGCCTTTCAGGGCCCAAAATGCCCGACGAGCCTTCACAGAGTTACTTATGTTAGTAAACGTATCAGAGTTATTATGTACGCGTAATGCATAAAAAAATCAACTAACTTAAGCCGAACACAAGATGAAACACATCACATGATAAGAAATTAATCGGAAAAACATCTATCACTTCCATTTTAGAAAGAAAAAAATATTATTGCTTTCTAAGAAAATTATTATGTTTGTTCAAATATAGATTGAATCAAGTTCAGAACCCTACCAAGTATCCCCTGAAGGCTGCCTGAGCCTTTGTAGCAGCCTGCCCTAGCGTGATTAACTCCTCTTCATTTGCAACATCTAATCCCATGGTACTTCTTACATTCTCAGCTGTATCAAAGTTGAAACTGGAACTCTTCTCCAATTGTGTATGCTCTCCACTTACATCGATGACATGACCCACTGGACTTGATATCACCATAGAATCAGCACCAAGATCCTTTGATTGTGTGTTGATAGTAATGGAGGTCTTTTTATCTGAAGAAGCATCCTGTAAGAATAACAAGGCATCAGGATCCGATTATTGATTAGGTCATTAATCCGGTGTTATTAAATTGCTCAATTTTAAACACATGGCAGACACTCTAAGCACGAGAATTATCTTACGGCACATAACAGGTATGGCATAAATATGCAGCCTAGTGACTGACGCATAGAGGCACTTCCCACTTTTTTATGACCACCAAAAACATACAGAATAGATATACCTATGGCACATAAATTATTCCTCGATCATATTAAACGGGCATGCAGAGAGGTAGAGAGACGCAAAACACATGATATGACGTTTATTAAACTGTCAAAGCAGTGATAACCACTGAAAGCTAGATACTAAACTATCAGCACAGAGAGCAGGAATCTTAAGGTGATAACTACGAACCTCTCAGGAATCATTGTAAGCTAAAACAACTTATAAAAAATGAATGTGAAGTCCAAACCAGTTGTGCAAAAGTTAGACATGATAATACAGGATCAGCAAACGCTAATTGCATCGACCTATAATTTGTTACAAGTGGTATTCTTAAATTGACATATTGTATATCGTTCACCCCGTAAGTTATTACAGTCGTTTATTGTAAGTTCTGAAGGAACCATTTCCTTGCTCATACATTAGATACACGTAATTTGAAGCCATTTTCAGCTCAAAGTGATGTTATAACATCCTAATATCCTATAATCAAGCTTCACAGATATTACCAATTACCACTAAATCAAGAAATCAATCCAACGGTTGTAAGCAAAAGACACGTAACTGTCAACATGCAGGTTCAACACATTGGTAACTACAAGATAACACTCATAAACCAAGTAGTATGCTTACTCAAATATATAAGCGGTAAGTATAACCACCCTTTTACTTACTTTTGAGAGACTAGATCTCGACGATTTCTTCCCCAAAATCACAGTCTTGATCCATTTTCCAGGAGACTTTCCCATTGCCGAATGATAAAAATTAGGAACCGTATAACCTCAAAAGTCCCTGGATTTCAAAAATGAAACTTTTAACAAACTAGAACCCCAAATTATTAAGAACGAATTATTCCATTCAAATATGCATCTATTTGACACCAAATTTTCATAGTCTAAAAATCATTCTTTTCTCATTTCAGTAACGTTTTCTTATTACCTTCCACATCCAATAGTTAAACTTTCAAATTTTCAATACTAAAAGACTCCAATATAAACTTTGCATAACAAAAAAATCTACAACAATGTAAACAGCGTATATATACTCAAACCACATTTTGCACTATGACACTATCCATATCTGCAAAAGTAATAATCCTTAACTAACGATATTTTCAAGCATTCTCCCAACTGACAAATAATTATATACAGCAACGAATTTAAACAATTTTAAAACTTTATTTTATTTTCGTGGGAAACCGCCCCCAAAAAGGACTACAAAAGGGGTTTTGTTTTTAAAACAGGATGTTCCAAAATGGTGTTTTGACTCTAAGGCCGTGTTTGTTTTTTCAGATGTTTTATGTCTTTAAGATACAAGAAGTGATAAACAAACACACTTGTTTCATTTCCTCTTGCCGACATAAGAGGAAAAAACAAACGCACTTGTATCATTTCCCCTTCCCGCTACAAAAGTGATTTTTTTAAAACAAACGATTCCTAAGAAAACGCAGATAATCACTTTTAAATTCAAGGGTTTTGGTCCGAACTTTTCCAAATGTACCGATTTGGTACGTGAACTAAAAGATTAAAATACCCATGACATGCCATCAACATTATATTTTCGGTAAAACAAGTTCAAAACATGAAAGTCTGTGTTACATAAAGTGGAACACTTTTTAGTTCACGCACCAAATTGGTAATGACCAAAACCCTTAGGGGGTGTTTGGTTGCAGGGGTGTTCAGTGTTTGGTTTGACACTGAACAAACTGAAAAAGAAACCATATCGAAACCGAACCGAAAATTTTAATTGGTGTACGGTTTGGTTTAAAACCGAACTGAAGTATTTAATTGGTGTTTGGTTTGGTTATGGTTTGACAAAAATAAAACCAAACCAAACCGAAAAAACTGAATATCTCTATACACATATAAAAAGTTATTATACGAGTATATACTTCTATCGTATTGTCCTAACTAGCAATAATAAATTTTTAAATATTTTTTAAACTAATCACTTATCAAATCAAGCATTGATACATATTCATAAACAACTGAACAAAAGTTTGCCTACTTGATTTATATAAATTCACATATACTGAGGAAGAGTGAAGTTGCAACTGTGCTTGAAGATGAAATATTCAAGCTAATAAGGCTTCTGAAGACTTTTGTTAAAGAAAATTTATCTTATTTTGCTTTCATTTATTTTCGTTAACTTCTTAAATCTTTTTGTTTTTTAAACTTTTTTTTGTTGATTTACTTGACTTTTTGATTTGTTAATTTTATTTGAAAATATTAGCTTTTTATTATAACTTTTAGATTATATTTCGGGAAAATGTTTTTAATTTTTTGGAGTTTACTTAAATTTGGTTTTCTTAGTTTAAACCGAAACCAAACCGAAATCTAATTTGGTGTACGGTTTGGTTTTATCTGTTCTATAATTGGTTTGGTTTGGTTTTGGTTTTAACTTTGAAAATTTTCAAACCGATGAACCCAAACCGTACAACCCACAAACCCGAAAACCGAACCGATGAACACCCCTATTTGGTTGGAGGGTGTGGAAATGAAGGAAAGGAATGACTTTCATTCCCAATGTAATTGTTTGGTTTGTGGGTTTAATCTTTCAAAATGGGAATGAAACCTATAAATGTAGGCATATTCTATACCCATCAAGAGTGGTGGGTTTCCAAACCCATTACTATTCTCATAGCCATAGTGATAACCTTCTACAAACCAAACACACCCTAACTAATTATACATAACACATATATACATAAAACCAAAAACCAATTTTGAAACATGAAATTAAAGTAAGGTTGTTACAGATCTAGAAATGTACCTTCTCAACAAACCAAACGACCAGCTTATTATTAAAAACAAGAATAAGGTAGAAACTGAAATGAACAACAAGAGCTATTGAATAAGTTTAAAATTGTACCGTTGTTAATTTGATAAATGAAACCAACCGACTGTTGAGTGTAAGTGGGAGCAGGTAATAAAACAAATTTTGGAATTTGGAATTTCGAACTTCTATAAAAAAAATTGTTTGTTTGTTTTTTTAATGTTTTAAAAATCTGTTTTTTAATAGATCCGGTCGAGTTATCGGGTCAAGGTTCAACCGATTTTTAACGCCGGTTTTTTTTGGTTCAAAACGGTTCTGTTACCCACGGTTCACGGTTTCAATTTGAGGGTCTAAACTCGCGGTTTTAATAACATTGATTTTAATACTTTCCCCCCCCCAGTTTTGAAGTACTGGTTCACGGACAGAGTTTGAGGTTCGGATTATGATTATATCTATTTTGTTATGTTTATACAACTAATTATGGTGTGGGTTGAACTAAATATTAGATCTGGAAATCTTTGTAGTATATAATTTTTTGCCTTAAAACTATGGACTAAATTGCTATTCATGTATTGACATGTGTTGTTATTCTGTGTTTTATTCATTCTATCTTTCATCGTCTTTACTCTTTATTTTGCCACATATCTCGATCATCTTCTTAGACATGTATTTAAGCACAAGCTTTAAGCATGAGAATCTGTTCCCGAAAATTTTTCATTTACATAATGCAAGCTATAATTTTTGTTTATCATCATGTTTTTGAATCACAGCTTTACAACCACAAAAGATGATGTAATTTAACCACTCAAGGGTGGTTTAGTGGTAAATGAACTTTTGATTATCACTTTAAAATATGTGTGTGATGCAAGGGACGAAATAATGAGTTTAACATAGATCTTAAGATCTATGCTGAAACCAGAAAGTTCAGCCTTAAAGGTTTTGAAGTGGGCATAGATCTTGATCTATGCTGACATCCGAAATTTATATCTTTTTTAAGTTTCAAGGTTTATTTTGACATTTTTTTTGTTTCTAGTTTATTATGCACAAATTTTACACTTTGTGTGGTATTTACTCATATTGTATCTGCTATTATGTCGTTTGCCAAGCGAAAGTCTTCTCGGAGTGTTATTACCAAACTTGTTTTGGCGGCTTGTGCTTATTTTGTGTGGCAAGTGCGGAATGAGCGGTTGTTCAAAAATTCTACAAGGTCGGTGAAACAAGTCATTGATTGTATTATGACCTCGGTTCGTCTCAAGCTGTTGACGTGCCGATTTAGAAGAACAAAGGATGGTGAGTTCTTTGCTGCGCTTTGGAGCTTGCCCGATGCAATTTTTATTTAATGTTGCTGATAGGTTTTTCTTGTCTTTGCACCATTAGGTTCTTTTTCCCTATTGGTGTTATTGGATATGTAATAGTTAGCTAGTTTCATATGGCATGTCATCTGAATTAGTGGTTGTTCAAGTTTAGCTTGAGGTTAATGAGGCATGCAGTCTCATTCCATTGTACTTAACGGTTTCTTTGGGTTCATTAATATATTTTACCGGGGAGAGTCCCTTTTACCCAAAAAAAAAAAATTTACACTTCTGGAACGAAAGATTAGCTTTTTTCCCAAGTTATTCACTTGTTTAAATACCCTCGTAGGGTTTATGCGGTTTTTAGTTTTTCGTTGAAATTAATAAAAGAATTACCTAACTTGGGAATTCATTTATCTTCTTGTTATTCTTGTTATTTACCCATTATGATCCGACATTATTTGGTATAAGAGCTCTTGGTACTAATGGTCGAACGAAAGCGTGGACATAATTCGGTTAACCGTAGAACTGCCGAAGTAGGCAACAGATTTGACCCGTGTGAACTGCGTGACGTGGAGATCAAACGCCTCCAACAACGAATCCAAGAACTTGAACTCCAACATGAAGATCAATGGTCGTTGGAACATACATGGGAAACCCAAGATGGGGGAAACCCTTTTAGTTATGTTTGTGGTCGACATGATCGACGTAGAGTTGATCATCGAGAAGACCCCTTACGTAGTCTCGGGTTACGAGTTTAGATCCCTAAGTTCGTCGGTAAGACTCGCCCGGATGATTTTATAGATTGGTTAAGCACGGTTGAGCGTATATTTGATTTGCGAGATGTGCCTGAAAAAGTAAAGGTTAAAGTGGCAGCTATGAAACAACGGTATTTTGCGGGTAAGTCAAACGTAGAGTCATGGGAAAAGATGAAAAATTGATGAAGGTAAAAATTTTGCCTGTTAATTATAGGCAAGAAGCTTTTTTGGATTACCATAATTTCTCTCAAGGACCATTTACAATTGAAGAGCTCATTAATGAGTTTGATCAGTTACGTATGCGATGTGATGCAAATGAAGAGGAAAAGCAGGTCATTGCTATGTTTTTGGGTGTTTTACGTCCCGAGATCGCTGATGTAATGAGTCTTCAACCTTATTTAACTTATACAGATGTGTGTCATTTAGCCCTCAAGGTTGAGAAGCAACAAAAGAATAAAGGGAAGACACGTACTAGTAGGTGGACTCCAGCATCAAAGACAACTCCTACTCTTGCAAGTAAGGTTGTCGTCCCTAAATCCAATCCATCTTTCAGTACTCCAATAACAGGTAACTATAGTAAAGCACCTCGTTGTTATAAGTTCTAAGGTTTGGGTCATTATTCTAGGGAGTGTCCGAATCAGTAAAAACCGTATCATTTGTTGAAGAAGAAAGTGAGGTTATTTACGATACTGATGGGAATGATGTAGATGAATCTATAGAATTTGAACTACTACATCCCGATCAAGATGAGTCGTTGGTTATTCAGCGGGTTTTGAGTGTAGTGGCTTCTAAGTCTATTGATGATGATTCGTGGCGTCAGAATAACATTTTCTGTACCAAGTGTACTTCCAAGGGTAAGGTATGTAACATGATTATTGATGGGGTAGTTGTGAGAATGTGGTGTCGACATACATAGTTGCGAAATTGCCATTGAAAACTGTAGATCACCCCGAGCCATACCAGTTAACTTTGCTTAAAAAGGGAATACTGTGAAGGTTAGTAAGAGGGGTTTAGTGTATTTCTCTATTGGAAAGAAATATAATGATGAAGTATGGTGTGAGGTCGTTCCTATGAATGCGTATCGCATTTTACTATGGAGGTCATGGCAATTTGATAGGAAGACCAAGAACGATGGTTTTCTTAACACATACAGTTTTTGAAAATATGGGATGAGCATTACTTTAGCATTGTTGGATTTAACAGTCTCTGGAAGTAGACTACACTCTTGTTCTTAACCGATTTGATTTAGAAAATGTCGCCAAAATCAGCCCGCTAGTGTTTGTGTTGGTTGTGAAAGAGGCGAATAAAGTGGCAAGTGCAATCCCGAGTCTAGTGCAACCTTTATTAATGGAATTTGTCGATGTGGTGCTTGAGGAAATACCGCCCGGGTTACCTATGATGCGGGGTATTCAACATTGCATTGATTTTGTTCCAGGTTCGTCTATTCCTAATAAACCCGCCTATCGTATAAATCCCAAAGAGTGTGAGGAGTTACAACGATAGGTGACAGAATCGTTGGAAAAAGGTTTGACAAGGGAGAGCATGAGTCTATGTGCAGTGCCTGCTTTGTTGGTTCCTAAACATGGAGAGGCCTTTCGGATGTGTATCGATAGTAGAGCTGTTAATAAGATCATGATCAAGTATCGTTTCCCTATTCCTCGTTTTGATGACTTACTTGATCAACTCCATGGTTCTTCGATGTTTTCCAAAATCGACTTACGGAGTGGATATCATCAAATTCGCATAAGGCCTGGGGATGAGTGAAAGACCGCGTTTAAGACTCGTAATGGGATGTATGAGTGGATGGCCATGCCTTTTGGACTATCCAATGTGCCGAGCACCTTTATGCGACTTATGAACTAGGTTTTTAAACCTTTCATAGGTAAATTTGTTGTTGTTTACTTTGATGATATTCTTGTGTTTAGTAAGACTGTCGATGAGCATTTATCTCATCTTCGTGAGGTGTTTTAGGTTTTAATGGAGCAAAAATTGTATGCTAACGGGAACAAGTGTCACTTCCTTGTTGACGAGGTGACCTTTTTAGGGTATGTTATTGCGGGTCAAGGTATACGGATGGACAAATGAAGCAATTTTGAATTTGCCACTACCCTACATGATATTCATAGTTTTTACGGGTTACCTTCCTTCTACCGATGTTTTATCTAAAATTTCAGCTCTATCATTGCTCCTGTTACCGAATGTATAAAAGGGGGGGCGTTTTTCATGGACTGATGAAGCTACGAAGGCGTTTGAGCTACTTAAGGTTATGGTAACTAAGGCTCTTGGGCGAGGGTTTAAATAGGGTACAAAAACTTTAGTCGGGTTGATATGACCTGAACCCGACAACCCGATAGGCTTATCGGGTCGGGTTAGGGTTAAAAAAAATTATATCGGGTTGGCGGGTCAACCCGATTAGACCACCGGAAAATTTTATTTTTTTTGTAATTAAAATGTTTTAGAAAAGGCATTGCCTCAGTTTTAGATAGGCATGAACTGTTTCGTTGCCCATTATTCTCTGTAATTTTCTTGAAACCCTTACCGAGTTCCTCTAACAAATCCCATTCACCTTCATAAACCTGCAAAATTATTCAATCGACCATTTCAATCTTCTTTTTGCCTCACTCAGATCATCATCATGAAGAAAAGGTAATTGTGTATGGTGTGTTGTTGCTTTTTAGTTGAAGTTCAAAAAAATGATATGTCAAGTTCGTCTTCAAAAAATGATATGATCAAGTTCGTCTTCAAACTACTGAAGGAGCTAACAGTCAATCGTATGTAATTGTCACTTATGTTTGGTCGCCCCTACTGGTGTCTGAAGAAAGACACTGCCCCGCAGGAGCCAATTGCTCGGTATGGATTTGGAATATAAGAAATTATAAATAATGCAAAGTTTGAAGAACAATTTTCATACAAGATAAAATACATTTCATGTGCCTATTGCTCTAGCCACCAAAATTGGAAAACTACAACTGAATGATGGTGCCAAATTTAGAACAGACCCTTGTGATATAATTTCCTGAAATACTTAATAAGAATATATTGTTGTTCATTTAGGCAATGGAATTAAGATACGGTATCATTAGGTTTGTGGTAGTGACGTTTCTATTTTCGTCTTTATAAGCTCAAGCCAAGACATGCTAAATGGGTCGAAATTCTTCAAGATTTTTCCTTTTCCATTGTACACAAAGCCGGATCACAAAATCAAGTGGCAGATGCACTTAGTAAAAGACACTCACTGGTTACAACTATGAAGGTAAATGTGAAGGGTTTTCAAACTTTTTGAGATTTTTATCAAGATGACCCGGATTTTAAAGAAGTGTGGAGCATGTGTGACGTGGGGACATTTCAACGGTTTTCTAAGCATGATGGGTTTTTGTTTAAGGGTGCGCAGTTGTTTATTCCCTTAAGTTCGTTACGTAAGTCCTTTATAGTATAAAGTCATGTTGGGGGTCTTGCTGGTCATTTTGGGCGAGACAAGACATTGGCTATTCTTAAAGAGCAGTTTTATTGGCCACGATAGTGAGGGATGCTCATCGGGTTATTGAGCGGTGCAAGATTTGTCACATTGCAAAGACTCATAGGACTAATGCGGGGTTGTATACAGCTCCATGGGAAGAGGTTAGTCTTGATTTTGTGTTGATATTACCTCGTACTTAACGCAATAAAGATTCTGTGATGGTGGTGGTTGATCGATTCTCTGAGATGGCTCACTTTGTTCCTTGTTCCAAAACTTTTGACGCTAGTCAAGTGGCTCGTTTATATTTTGCTGAGATTGTGAAGTTGCATGGTATTCCAAAGACTCTTACCTTAGATTAAGATGTGAAGTTTGTTAGCTATTTTTGGCGGACTTTGTGGACGCGCATGAGGTTTAAATTGCAGTTTAGCAGCTCACATCACCTGCAAACTAACGAACAAACTCAGGTTACTAACCGAAGTTTAGGGAATTTACTAAGGAGTTTGATTAGAGAACATCCTAAACAATGAGATCTTACACTCCCACAAGCTGCATTTGCATACAACCGGTCGCCTAACCGTACTACAGGTAAGACTCCGTTTGAAATCGTGTATGGTTGTAATCTCATTACTCCTCTTGATTTGGTTCCAATTTCGGTAAAATAGCCTTTGAACATAGACGCTGATGAACAATCTAAAAAGATTAAGGATTTGAATCAAGAGGTGCGTGATAAGATTGTTCGCTCTAATACCCGTTATAGTGCTCAAGCAAATAAGCATCGCAAGTGGGTTGTGTTTCAAGAAGGTGATTTGGTTTGGATCCATTTACGTAAGGAGAGGTTTCCAGCCGGGCGATTTGGGAAGCTTAAGCTACGAGCTGATGGTCCCTTTCGGGTTCAAAAGAAGATTAATGATAATGCATTGATAACATCAAATATTTAATACTTTTTTGTATCAAATCCCTTGTCAAAATGCTTGTAAATATCTCATAAATATCTGAAAATGATACTTAATCACTCATTTATTGTTTTTAGGAAGAAATCGAGCATTTGAGCAAGAAACACGGGATTTGGACACAAAAACGAGCAAAAGTTAGATTTTCAAGACTTGTTACGGTGTAACCACCCCGCAGGAGTTACGCCGTAACCCAATTAAGGCAACAATGGTCATCACAACGATTACGGCGTAATTACTTGTAACCTTTACGCCGTAACCTGCCACGTTTGAAGATTGATGACGTATCCTAGTCAGCATTACGGCGTAACATGTACGTTAGAGTTACGCCGTAACAATTTTAAGCCTACGAAAAGGAAGCCCACATCAGCATGATTACGGCGTAACCATACACAAGGTTTACGCCGTAACAAGTTCGAATATTATAAATAGAGCCCTCATTCTGCTTATTCGACATCAACCCTTCTACCACATCATCAAGGGGCGAACCAAGCTTCCATAGGTCGAAGAAATCCATCTGAAGTCCAAGGGAGAAATCACTTTACTTACTTTTGTATTTAACCATTCACAAACGACTAAAGTAAGAATTATGAGCTTTCGATCAATGAATTCCTCTATTATTTCTTACTGTTTTGTCACCATAAGTGGCTAAGCACTTCGTGCTAGCCTAGTTATGTAATTGCTATTGTTATGATTTATGTTTCCTGTTTGATTATCGTTTTGTTAGACATCCTTATAGCTTGTCATAGATCCCTGCGTTTTGGCAATATTGAAAGGTAGATTTGATCATGTTAGTCCTTTTATTAGGCAAACTGCTGAACTTAGGATTACCAAGGTACTAGGATAAGTTGACATCTATCCCTAGTGTAGAAATCGATTCGATTACCGCCTTAATTACTTTAAATACTTTTAAAAGTGCAGAAACTCTTTTAGAGAGGGTTAATAATCTATTTAGGTTATAGACATGTCTTTTGGATGGTTGGTACTTAATAGCTACGACCAGGATACCTTAACATCGGCTTTCGAGAAATTGGGATCCTTGGAAGTATAGGACAGACCGCGAACGTCAATTCAGATCTGTTGATGTTAGAACACTAATGAAACGATACTTAGACTTTGCACTAGGAAACATGTCATAAACAATAGTAATGAAATAACTAGGTTACCACACTTTTCTCCTTACAGTCTTCTTCTCAATTTACTTTTACGCATTTTATTTCATGTCTTAATTCTCAAAACTATTCAAACCATTTTTAAACCTGTTACATTTCAAATTATAAATAATCTAAACTTACCTCTTCGGATGACCTTAGATTTACCAATCCTACATTATATACGACTGGGTTCTCTGTCTGTTTGTGCGTGTAGTCATCGGTGAACGACGGGATTTGGATAAAAAAACGAGCAAAAGTTAGATTTTCAAGACTTGTTACGGTGTAACCTCTCCGTAGGAGTTACGCCGTAACCCAATTAAGGTAACAACGGTAATCACAGGGATTACGGCGTAATTACTTAGTAACCTTTACGCCATAACCTGCCACGTTTGAAGATTGACGACGTATCCTAGTCAGCATTACGGTGTAACATATACGTTAAGTTACACCGTAACAATTTTAAGCCTACGAAAAAGAAGCCCACATCAGCATGATTACGGCGTAACCATACACAAGGTTTACGCCGTAACAAGTTCGAATATTATAAATAGAGCCTTCATTATGCTTATTCGATATCAACCCTTCTACCACATCATCAAGGGGCAAACCAAGCTTCTATAGGTCGAAGAAATTCATCTGAAGTCCAAGGGAGAAATCACTTTACTTACTTTTATATTTAACCATTCACAAACGACTACTGTAAGAATTATGAGCTTTTGCGGTTTGATATTTTCTTACGACAGCAGTTTGCTACTATATGTGGCAGGGGTTTTTTAACAGGTTATAGAAGAATTAACTTTTTCATGGCTTATTTAAATGTTACTCTGCCTAAATGAAAACTAGACAACGGTTTGGTGTTTGCTCGACAACGGTTTGGCAGCGGTTTGATTTGTGATACAAGGATGATTTGGTTTTTGTTTTTTTGCATTAAAAAAAACATAATTCTGGTCAAAAAAAGGTGTACTAATTGGGTTTTCAACAATGCTATTCTTTGTTTGTATCCAATTGATAGTTTGAAGATTCAAACATGTTCGAAAATGACAAGGTTTTGAGTTTTTACGGTTTTTTAGGTTTCGACTTCGGTGCTCGCGGGTCCTCTAACTTATATCATTGCGATTGCGGTCCTTCATAGATCATCGTAACACATTTATTTTTGTGTTATCATCAAAAAACGAGATCAAACAAAGGGAAAATGAATTGAAAGAAAAAATGTGTATATCTCTACGAAGAAGATGAAGTAGTACAGGAGGGAAAGCATTTTATTAAACTAATTTTGAAATATGCACATGCAGTCCCTGAACTACAAGACAATTTCACAGTTCGTCCTTTAGTTGCTTATTAACCCTTAAAATTGAAACTTCTTTTCATCGTTAGTCCTTAGTACTTATAATTCAGCCGTTTGTCCTTCAAATCAAACTGTTATTGCACAGTTAGTCCCTACAACCATAATTAACAACCATTAAGCATATAACTTGGATTTCAATTACATCGTTAGTCCTTGTTTGTGTTTTAATCAACCATTAATCATTTTAACTTGAAAGTGTAGTAACCGGTCATCCTATTAGCTCATCAATCGTTAACAAAACTTCAAGTTCTTTATTTACAACAACGATTTCACCAAAAACAATCCATAACAATTATCATTTCACGGTTTCTTCTTGAATTTGTAAAATCTCGTAAAAGCTTATTCTTTTCTCGGTTTAAATCATAGATTTGTAAAATCCCGTGAAGTATAATTTCTTTCTCATAACCACAACAACAATCACTTAATCTACTTAAGATCCTTAATTTTATTTCACACATTAAATTATAATGGAATCTTTGAATTCTAATTCACAAGAGAGAGAGTTGCACCAGCCGAAACAAGGTGTAAAATTATTGCACACCCTCTGCATGATATGGTTTAATGAGCTCAAGACACACCTTAGTGATCTCTATCACAACTATTTTTCTCGTGTTGTTGATGTATTTAAACCTACATTTCGCACATTCTTCGGTGAAGAGCATCAGACTTTCAGATTGAAGATGTTCCATAATTTAGATCAATTAAGGCTACAACTTAAAAGCGAGAATCTTCATGAGGTTAATGCAAAGAATTGTCTTGAAGTACTCTGAACACGATTCAAAGAATTTTTTGCCTCACAAGGGGTAAATTCTTTATATCATATACATCAATGTTGGCAACAAGATTTCAAAGATTACACGTATTGTGAACCTGAAACCTATAGACGTGCTTTACTAAAGAACTTGGACATTATTGAAGATTTCATTGATAAAAGTGTAATTAAATAGGGTGAATTGCAGATGAAAGAAAATGAAGTTAATGCATTAAAGAAGACTGGAAAGCAGCTGAATGCAGAAATACTTCCTGAAAATAAAATTGAAAAAAATTTCAAACTGAAGTTAAAAGATGTCCATATCAATCGGGTTCAAGCAGTGTATGCCAGTTTAGTTGTCACAGAAAGCAGTGGGATAGAGTCTATAAATAACAGCTCAGATAATGCACTTAGCAAATCAGTGAATGAAACTCAGATGCAAATCCAAGAGGAAAAGGTCGATATGCGTGAAGCATTGGATGCTGGGTTGGTTGTCACAGAAAGCAGTAGCAGATCAGGTAATGATATCACACATGTTGTGGATGCAGATATCAGACCAGTAAATGATCAAGTGCCATTTATTGAGGTACAATTGACTGCTTAACATAATGTACTTGCTAATGAACAACAACATTTTGTGCAATCTGAACCCTATTATGATACACATCTGTTAGAAAAGGTTGATAGCAATACCACTCCCGATTCAACAAATATGTGTCATAGGGGAGGAGAGATCGATCAGAATGCTGAAAAATGTCAAGTTTCATGTCCTTTACTTGATCCATCATTTGATAACATGACAACTGAATTTTCAAACCAATCTCTCGAGTCTGAAAATATTTCTCTCAAAAAGACCGTTGCCCAACTTCAAAAAGATTTTTCAAGAATGGAAGCACATTGTGTTAACATGGAACTTAAATATTAAAATCAAGCTTTAAAAGACGGGCAACATGGTCAAATTTTAAATGAAACAAGTAATGAAGCCAAAATTAAAAGGGAAATCGATGTTTTGGAAACAATAAACATTGAACTTGAAAGTAGTGTGGCTAAATTACTTGCAGAGAATGAGAAGTTAAATAAGGAAAATGAAGCATTTAAAACAGACTTACAAAGAACTTTATGATTCTATCAAAAAGACACGAATTCAGACGAAAGATCATAATGACTCACTGATTGCTCAAGTAAATAGTAAGACTGTTGAAAATGCTGATTTAAAGGCTCAGATTCAGGAAAAGGTTTTTGCGAATGCAGCATTAAAAACGAATTAAGAAAGTTAAAAGGAACTAGTGTGGATACTAAGTTTGCAAAACCATCAACCTTGGGGAAACTGGTTTTACAACTACATTGTTGATCCCACTTGAATAGATCTTGCTTAGCTTGTTAGAAGCTTAGTTATATTGAATAAATTCAAGACAACTATGGTAGAAACTTTAATTATGAATATCAAAGACTGCAGAATCTAGTCAATGAAACTAAGAAGAATTCTAATAAAACAGTAACAAAATCAATAACAAGACAGATTACCAAACTTTTAGCCTTAATAAAAACGAACACTCTTAATAGTGTTAGGGTTTACAAAACCTTGAAGCTATGAATATCAAAGATGTATATCAAACATTATGCCCAGGACCTCCTTTTAATACACCAATTGATTCCTAACAAGGCTATAATAACTTTCTAACATATCAAGATCTTTTTCTATAAACAAACGTATCTTATTAAACAAATACGTTATACAATATCATCTTTACAAATAACTAATACTTATCTTTGTAAGTATTCTTCTTCTCCAATCAATCTTTGATCTCATCTCTGTCAGCATATTCCTTCCAGCAGTTGTAATCACTTAGCAGTTGTAACTAAGCACAAGCAACATTAACTACTTAGAAGTTTTTCTATCCAGACTAACTATATCTAGCAGTACTAACTTTGTACTAGCATAGTAACTACTTAGTATAGTTTTTAGTCTTTATCTCTGAAGCAGTCCTTAACTCCTACTAAGGCCCATTATAAATTTATACTAAATAGTACTAAACATATCTAACAGTATTAACTACAGTAGTAACTTTTATAACTACCTAGTAAACTAACAACTCAGCATTATTTTCATGAGTATTATTAGCAGCACTAAGTTATGCTTAATAGCATTAATATATACCTGAGCAGCAGTAACTCTAAGAATATCTTGAAGTCTTTTAAACCCAACAATCCTCCCCTAAACTTGATGTTCATCTTCTGAATCTTTAAGTTTCATTAAAAGTCTTCACCATCACCAGGAGGATGCATTCAAACACTTCATTTACCCTTTTCATGCTTTGTCACGAGCTTAAGTAGTTGATAACACATCTCATTCCAACGGTCAGCTTGAAGCTTTTTGTTCAGCATGTTTGAGATTGTTATTGGTGTAAGGGGATATCTTTTCTCAACCAACATAAAGATATGTAGATTTTTAAACCTTACAAAGTGCACTCCACAAGAATCAAACAGCTTCTAAACAGTCACTTTGTATCCTTGTAGACTCCTCCATACTTCACTTTTTATGTCAGGTTCAAACATTACCTTCATATCACCCCATAACACTCTTTCATATTCATCAACTGGCCTGTTTATTCCATGCTTTTCTTTGACCAACTTCCAGAGAGTTTCTAAGTCTTCTCTGTCAATACCCTGAAGCATCCTAATCATTGATGAATATCTTTTTGAACTTCCATCAGCTCTTATCAAGTGATAGAATCCCTTATGTCCTTCTTTAACAATCTTATATTCAACAATCATTGGAGGTTTTGTGGCTAGAGGTATAGCATCAATTGCTATTTCCTCTTCATCTTGAACTATCTCCATATGCTTTTTCATTTCTTCCTCCTCTGGATCATCATCTTTTTTAGCTTCTACATGCTCATCTATCTTCTGCTTCTTTGACTTATCAGACTCAAGTTCATCCCCTGCTCTTTTAGAACTTTCCTCTATTCTTGTCTTACCTTTCACTACTTCTGAATTCATGTCCACAAAAGTATTTACTCTTTTCATCTCCTTATCAAACAACTTCTGGATTTCATCATAGCTTTTACTCTTCAACTAACTATGTTTGTATCTAGCTATATTTTTCAAATAGATGGACATTTGATTTCTCTTTTAAGCTTTGGTAGGTGGCTTTCTTCTTATCTCTTCAGCTCTAAGCTTTGCAAAATGCTTCTTTCTTCTGTTCATGAGCTCTACAAACAATCTTGATCTTTCCTCAATGGTTATCTCTCCCTGTTCTTCTGCTTGTAGCCTCTGAGCTAATTCAAAGTCTGCCTCCATCATAGCTTGTGTGTTATCCCATGATTCAATCAAAGCTATATTGGCTTCTTCTTCCTTTTGCCTTGCAAGCCTCTCTTCCTCTATAAGTTCAGCTTGCATCTGGAGCTATAGATTTTCTACCATTTCTTTGTAATTCTTCATCAAGAGCAACTTGATCTTTCTTCTTCAAAGGTCTTTCAGGCTCAACCATTATTTCCTTGCCTTTTCTTTTAGCACTTTTGAAGTTTGTGAGCTTGAAAGCTGATGATAGTTGTTTTGATTCACTTGGCTCTTGAACTACAACCCCTCTAGCCTTGGGTCTTGTAACAACTTTGGGTTTAGCTGCTTTGATTTCTATTAGATCTGAGCCAGATTCAGCTCATCAATAGTTGTTGTTGGAGCATTGGCAGTATTAGCTTCAACATTACCAATAGTAACTACTTCACTAGCAGTAGTAACTAGATCAGCAATACTAACTTCCTTTTCAACAACTTCTTTTTCTTGCTCTTCTAACACATCTGTATCAAACATCATGTTGTCATCATTTATCTCTTGAATCTCATCCACCAAAGTCACTTCTGCATCAGCATCAAGATCAGCAATTTTCCTCCCCTATTTGGATGCATCCTCCTGATTACCCAAACTGACATCATTAGAGGATTCTACCCTGCTAGTTAAACCAACTTTCCTTAATCTCTTGAGCCTTAAAGTTCTTAACTTCCTTCTTTTTTCTAATTGCTTGACTCTCTTCTTTAAGCTAGCAATCTCCTTTGCTTGAGCAGTCTTGGCTTTATCCAAATCAAGGACTTTCTCTTGTAGGCTTATACATAAATTCATCAATTTAGAAAGTTGCATACTATCCTTACTACTTTGAGGTAGATCATAGGAAGGGGTAGACATGAGCCTCATTAGTGACAGGCTCTGTAGGACCACTTTCTTTCCTTTGTTTCTTCTTTGACTTCTTCTTTTGAGGTTTAGATGATGATGGTTGAGAAATAATGGGTGTAGAATGGGAATCAGAAGGAGCAGCTGAATCTTTGCCCATATCTTTTAAAGCTTGAATCATCATTGTTAGGAATAGAGGTATGACTCTTCTAGAAAAACATTTTCCTGATCTCTTCATATTAGCAAATACCTTCTTGGTATGGGAAGGTGTAACATAAACCTCTTTATGCCTGATCATCCCCTCAACTTGTTTGTCCAGGAAGACTTGCACAAACCTTGGGTACATGAGAAATTTAACCCCACCCTCTAAGTGCTTCACCATATTGTCAAAAATGTACATTTGGAAAAGTTGAAATGTTTGGTTTTGTGGCAAGAAAAATTATAGCAGATAGCCATAGTGCTACTAAATTCATATTCCAGGCTGTAGTCTTAGCACTAAGTCAATGCAGTAGGTAAAGGATAAGAAATTTCCATTAGGATGAAAAATAAGCTCTATAGAAAGTAAGCTTTTGTGTAAGATTTTCATACCCCATTATTTCCAGTTCTACAAAAAATTGTAACAGTAGGTAGACAATTTATTCCTTCAGCATCATCCAGCTTAACATCACTCCTTATACTAGTCTTAGTGATGATTACCTTCTTCTTGTCTACTAGGGCTTGTATTTGTCGTTCCCCATTAAAGATTTTAGCCTTGGCAGATCCCAAAAAACTTTCAAATACATGAGTATATAATGTTGAGATTAACTGATAAAGCATATTGACCTAACTGCATTCAAGAAATCAATAATCTCCTCAAACCCATCACTTTCTTCTGGTTTCTCTAAAAATGCAACCAAATTATGGGTTTCAGCAAACTTAGGGTTCGACATTGTTTTCGGTTTTTTGAAATGATGAAAATGATAAAATTGAGTTATGGTTTTAAGATTAGAGAGTATATCAATTGTTAAAAACGATTGAATGAGTGACTGAAACCCTAATCAAAGTCTTTATGAAAATCACCCTCAACAACATTAACTGAACTGCAGCATAATTTAAGCTAACAGTATTAACTAACCCAGCAGTAGTAAGTTATGTCTGGCAGCATTAACTTATTCCTAACAGCAGTAAGTGTATGCCTAGCAACATAAACTAATACGGGCAGTAGTGAATTAAGCCTAACAACATTAACTTAAGCTTACCAGCATTAAGTTTAAGCTGAGCAGCATTAACTTTAAGACACCAGTATTAACCCCAATTTCTTTCCAAAAAGCATTTCCATCATCAATTTTGATTCTCATAAGCTCTCTTTCTGTTTTTGATCTCACAATTTCTCTTATTTTTTTCTTACCAATTCACTCTATATGTTTTTATATCACACAACTCTCTTCAGACTATTTTGGTACAAAATTCCATTAATTCCTTTAGTTTCATGATGTCCTCCTTACTTCCAATGTTTTTAACTCTGAGAAGGTGGATCATAGACTTTAGATGCAGCCTCAAACCTAATTTGAGCTTCTTTACCTCTAATATGGTATCTTAGCACCTGGGACCACTAACATGAATTCAATCCCTGAGAAAAGAACCTTATTAAGTGGTTGCCAATGGTTGGTCCTATTTTATTTTACCTCGTGTCCTGCTTCTGGCTATAAGCTAGAATCATTAGTGTCAGAGCCCTTTTCCATTCTGCATCCCACTCCTTAATGAAAAGTCCTCATAAGTTATAAGGGTAATAGGCCACTAGACTATGATATCTCATTGGGTCCTTTTGGCATTCCTAGGTTTTTGAGTCTTTTTAGGTTAAAGAATAATGATGAACCAGTAAATGGTTTTCAAGATTAGATAGATGAAGTTATTTGTAGACTGTGTTGGGGTTCATTGTGATTTCCTGACCCTTCACTCCATTTCTGCTTAATGATCATTTTCCTTTCATCCAAGTCTAATTTAACCTCCCTCTCAAAACAATACTTCAAAGATTAAAGTAATCCAGTGCAATCATCAGAAAGTTAAACCTCTAACACATCAAAAGCCTTTGTGAGAAATCTACAACATTGTTGGTTTGGTGTAAATCTTGATCACATTGAAGTCAACTTCCTTCACAAAGAATCTTGATGAATGGTGCCGAATCTCTATGTGCTTATTTTTTTTAAGAGTGAAACACTAGATTTTCACAATACAAAATTGTAATTTCATAATCAATAATAATCTTGGTGTTCAAAAAGTTTAACCATAATCAAGCATTTGATTTTGAACCCATAACACCTGTCTACAACAATTAGCAGCAGCAACATATTCTGCTTTAGTTGTTGAGTTGGCATCAATAGTTTGCTTTTTACATTGCCATGAAATCAACCTTTTGCCAAGAAATTGACAACCTCCTGTTGTGAATTTCCTGTCAAGGCTAGCTCCAGCATAATCACTATCTGAAAAAGCTTCCAAGTCAAATGGTGAATCTCTAGGATACCAAAGGCCCAATTTAGGTTGTCCTTTCAAGTATCTAAAGATCCTTTTCACAGCATGAAGATGTGTTAAACTCTAATGAGTAACGAGAACCTTGCACAACACAACCAACAAACCATAAATGTCAGGCCAAGAACTGTCAAGTACATCAATGAATCTAATCTATTGATCTGTTACATCCAACATACCTGCAGCTTCATCAGCCTGAGCAATGCCTTGTTAGTCTCAATTAGAGTGCTTGTTGTCTTTACAGTGGCAAAATCAAACTTCTTCAATATATTAGCCACATACTTGTCTTGGCTGATAAAGATTCCATCATCTTTCTGCTTTACTTGTAACCCTAAGAAGAAAGTGAGCTCCCCCATAGAACTCATCTGGAATCTCTTGTGCATCATCTGCTCAAACTCAACACATAAAGACTTCTTTGTAGACCCAAAGATGATGTCATCAACATACACCTGTACTAATAGGATATCACCTTTTTCCTTCTTGATGAACAAAGTCTTATCTATAGTGCCTCTTCTAAATCCATTTTCTAATAAGTAGGTAGACAATGTCTTATACGAGGCTTTAGGAGATTGATGTAGACCATATAAAGCTTTTTCTACCTTATAAACTTTGTCATGGAAAAAAAAAAAAATTTTGTGGATCTTCCAAAAACAGGAGTGTCCAACCCCAAAACCCCCAAAAAAAAAAAAAATACACCTCTTCTCATAGTACCAATCTAAAAAAGGCACTCTTCACATCCATCTGGTTCACAATAAACCTCATAAATGATGCATAGGCCAAAATAAAAACCTGAATGCTTCTATCCTACAACAAAGAGCAAAAAAACAATCATCATAATCAATTCCTTTTCCTATCTTGGGCGTAACCTTGGTGGCCACCAGTCTTTGCCCTTGTTTTCTAGACCTAATACCTCTATCATCTTTCTTGTTTTTGTATACCTATTTAGTACTAATAGCCCTCTTGCCATATGGTAAATCAACCAAAGTCCAAACCTTTTGTAATTTAAACTATAGAAGCTTATCCTGAATTGCTTCTATCTAGCTTTGATCTGTCAAAGCTTGGATCACCTTTTTGGGTTCTACTTGTGATAGAAAACAAGCAAACATACAATTTTGAAAATCTTAATGGTTGATTCACTGTTGCAGCTGAATCTAAACATACCAGTTCAGTTCACATTTCTTTGGTCATCTTTTGGTTTGAGGTGCTGAATGTATATCTACAATGATTTGTTCAAGTGGATGATCCGTGTGAACTCTTGTAGATGGAATAGGACTAACAGTCACATTTGTAGCCAAATTGTTCATGTCAGCCTCTGCACCAACTTCATCATCATCATCATCAGAATAGACAATCTCTTCCAAATTAGGCTATTTGGATCATCAATACATCCATAGAATATATTCTCATCAACAACATTATTTTCTATGTCGGCAGCACTAACAGTTAGATTAACAGTATTAATGTTGTTAGTGATGTTGACATTCATAATCCTGCTCTTGATTAACTCTTAGCTCTTGAATATTTGGCACCTCACTATCTTCATTCTCTGACAGTTTAGGAATCAACTTTTCCCTCCTCATCCTGATGGTTGAATCCACATCACATGAGAATCCTTTTGAAACTTTTAGAGAGTGATGGATCAGATGTCAACAATGGTGGTAGTATATACTCTTAATCAGGTATTATCTTCTTCCTAGCTTGACCTACATTAATGTTTTCTTTGGTACCTGCATTACCATAGTCTTTATTAACTACAACAACTGCTTATAGATTCAAGATATTGTTAGAAGAGCATCTATATCAAAAACCCCCCAAAAAATAAGGGGGGTTTTTATTTCCTATTTCCCTGCAAAATTTGTGTATTCTTTCTTTCACTAAACTTAACATGCAGGTTCTCTTTCACTAACACAGTTCTATATGTTGAATACCCATATGCTTTGCTATTGTAGAGTAATCCTACAAAGAAACCATTCATTAGCCATCGCATCAACTTTCCTAGGTGATCAATGTATTAAGAATAGTAAACTAGGCACCCAAATAGTCTCATGAACTTAAGGCATGTTTTTCTACCTAGAAAAATTTCATAAGGGTTGTGTTGTGAGGCTTGATAACTAACATCCTATTTTGAATATAACAAGCAGTATTAACTGCTTCAGCTAAAAAAGTTGTTGGCAATTTTAAATCAGCTAGCCCGATAGACAAAGCAGCCTCTATCTTTTCCAAATTATTCCTTATGCTACTACCATTTTGTTGTGGAGTTCTATCAACCTAATTTCCCCTTATATGCCCCTTCATTTCACAACACTGGTTCATGACCTTATTCTTTGAATTCCATTCATTTGTCCACATCTAATTACTTTTACCTTAAGTTCTATTAGATAATTTCTATGCTGTAATAAATGGTTTTTTAGGAATCACTAGTTTAATCTTATGGCTAAGAAGAAAACCCAACTAAACCTACTATAGTCATCTATGACAACTAGGCAGTACACCTTTTTCATTCGATTCTTTACAAATTTTGGCCCAAACAAATCTATATGCTACATTTGTAATGGTTGGCTGATTGAGCTAACCAAGTCATGGTCATACACGAGCTTTAATGTGCTTTCCTTTCTGATAACAACACATGTGTGATTATTTTCAAAAATCTTTGAGGTAAACCTCTGACAATGTTTCCCCTTTACAAGTTTGTTCAATGTATTGAAATTTATAGCCCACCTTCAATGCCAAGAGATAGATTCATCTAATGTTGGCTTTGCAAAGAACAAGTTAGAACCTCCTGAAAGGAACAATATTCTTTAAAATCATACTTACAGTGTTATCTTTTTAAGGAACTCTAAGCAAGACATGATTTTCATCAAGTAACTTAAAGTCAGGAGACAAAACAACACATTCAGTGTTTGTAAAAAGAACACTATTTTTCTTGTCAGACATTTGTAAGACACTAAAAAGGTTAAATTTAAGCTCCTTAACAAAGTACACATCTTCAAAATCCAATTTACCTGTACTGATTTTACCTTTACCAGTGATTCTACCTCCTTTAGGATCTCCTCCAAATGCAACAAATCCACTATCAATTTCTTTATAATCTAAGAGGTATGACATGTTTCCAGTCATGTGCCTAGAGCATCCACTGTCAATTACTCCTTTTTCCTGCAATTCTAGCTGTGGATTGCCCTATACAAAAATAAGAGAATCAGGCTCTCTTAGGGACCCAGGCCATTACAGACTTGGATCTGCCTTGTGCATCAACATAGTTAAATCTTTTAAAATTCATTGATGCACCATTGTGTCTGGAGACATGGTCTAAAACCTTTTGCTTTGGTCTCCAAACCCAACATGTTGTGGCCTTAACAGCATTAGCCTCATTTCCCTTATTATCACTTACTACTGCTTTTGGCCCAACAGTAGTAATATCTCTCTTAACAGTATTAACTTTTTCTTTTAAATTACCGTTCTTATTTGTTGTAGACTTGTTAAAGGTCCTTCTAACATGTGTATGTGCTCTATTAAAAACATTTGATGATGTCCTTTCGGCAATATCACGTGTTGGTCCCTTGGGTAGGCAGTATTAATTGGTCTGGCAGAATTAACTAATACTGCTTCTTTTAAAATGTTTTGCCCAGCAGTATTAAATGTTTTAATGCCAGATTTCATTAAGACTGCTTTTGGAACAAAATTTCCTTTTGGATGAGGGTGAGTCATTCTTTGAGAATTTTGATGATTTGCCTTTCTAGCATTGTTCCATACAGTTTTCTCTAACATTTTCTTTTCATACAAATCATTATCTTTGATCAAATGATTAAAACTGCCACATTCATAACAAGCTTTATTTTTAAACTCAAAATTACTTCCTAATTTATGAGTCATCAAGTTATTCTAGTTTCTCTGGTTACCTCTAGGGATTTGACTGTTTTCCTAGGGTATTTAGCTTGCCTTTTGTTCTCTACCTTCTTAACAGACTCCTTAGGTGTTTTCACATGCTCATTAGATTTAACAAATTCTGTTTTGGCAAAACTAGGTTTTCTCTGTTTAGATTTAAACTCAATCTCATTCTCATCCTCACTTTCAAATATCCAGTCTTCAATAAGAGGTTCACCAACAGACTTAGGTTTTGATACACAAGTCTTAGCTTCTCTTGTTGCAGTATTAGGTATACTAGTTACTAACTCACTAAAAAGATATTCTACCTCATCAGCAAGTACCAAATCATATTTAGGGGGCATGAAGTTCCCAATATAGTGTAACAACCTGAGTTTTAGGTCAACGTCTATCCCTAGCCTAAGATAGTTATTTTTTAATTGCGTAAATAATTATAGTTGTTATGCTATATGTGGTTGATTAGAATTTCCATTTATTGGTGAATTTCATTTCGTGATTTAGTTTCTATTTGTTTTTAGCATTTAAGGCAGTCAGAAAAATATATTTTATTGCTCCGAGAGCGTAAACATGTTAATTTTGTATTTTTCGTCGTTTCCCCTAGTTTTTGTAAAAACCGTGTTTAAAGGTCGTGTTTTACGAGGTTTAACATTTTATTAAAGGTTTTAAACTATATTTAGTGGGACGGATTTAAATATATTTACAAACGTGATGTCACCCGTGTTTAGTCAACTAAGTAACGAAAATATAACCGCTTTGTATTAATGTTGTAAGGACTTATGAAATGAGGGGTTAAAGTTGCCAAATGATTAAAGTTCTTTTCTATAAATACTAGCACATATACACTCATAATCCTTTTACCAAAAAAATTCATATTTCTTATCTCTCCCTCCTCCTTGTCGTTCGAAACCCACACATACACATAATCTTGCCATCAAAAATTCATTACTTACATGCATTTAAATCCGTTTATACCATATTAATCCTTGTTTAATCCTTTAAAAATCCCACTAAAGAAACCTCACATGCACTAAGTATTGAAGAAGTTGGGTTTTTGGTCAATTTCTAGTGATTTGGTGTATAAGGAAGTGTTTAGGGGTGTTAGATTGTTGTTATTTTAGTGTTGGTTGTTTGAAAAAGGTTGTGGTTTGGTCTTTGGGTTTGCGTCCGATTTCTAAAGCACAAGGGGAAACCATATTTGATCTTTGTTCTAGCATTGTAAGCTTCTAGTTATGTTTCTTGTTTGATTAAAAGTGATATATTACATGTATGTAATTGTAGCTAGTTGATTCAAGTGCAAAATGGGTTTGAAAGTATTTCAAGTATGAACATATGTTTGATAGTTTTTGTACATGTTATTAGGCTAGTCAAACATGTTGGAAGGATTAGATTTTGCTAAAAATAAGTTTTGGTATGACTTTTGTTGACTGTTGTTGACTAGAAAGTTTGACTTGACCATAGCGTGTCGAGAAATTTTTGAAATCTAAATTAGCCTTTTGATTATGATAAAGGATGTTCTAAGGTCCATTTTGATATAAGGTAGACCTTGTAACTATTAAAAACGAAGATTTTACGGCCAAGTCAAGTTTGGGTCATTTTGGGGTAAAAAGTCAACTACGAAGTTTAACTTTTGAAAGTCAAACTTGCGTATACTTTTGAATATAGTTTATAACAAGTAAAGGGTTCGTAATTTTAGTTAAATTAAGATGAAATGCTATGTTTGGATTATATTATCCTTACTTTCGGCAAACTTTCTAAAAATGAAAACTTTGTAAGAAACGTTGTAATAATTGATGAATATGTCAAGCGAAATATTTTGTGTCGCACTTGGGGATTTTAGTATATGATTATATATGTAATAGTAATACATTATATGATTTAATATATTATTAGTCACATACCGCCATATATGTATTATATAGGTCGCGGTTGAGACGTGAAGCTTATTGTGCTTGTTGATTGATTGATTTGGATCTTTTGCTTAAGGTGAGTTCCTAGCCTCGCTTTTGAACTATTTTAAATGTTTTAAACCCGCGAGGGGGGTACATGTTTATTTTATAAAATTGAACACATATAATTTATGGTATGCTAGACCTGATATGAGATTGTTTCCGCATAAGTTGCTATTGTCGAAGTCCCTTAATTCATGAACCGTCAATCGCCTATAATGGGTGAACACTAATGCATTAAATAGATCTATTAGGTTTGACAGCCCTGTTCAGGTTTGAATCCTTGTGAACACTCTATCAAACGGACATTTTGTTATTAGAAATATAGAAGGTATATGACAATAATACCTAGTTTGGGGCACTTAAACATATGAAATACCATATAGTTAACATTCGGTGTCATGAGCTTAATGCGCCAAAGAAAAGAAGTTGCTATACATTGCATTTGTTGCTTTGTTTTCCCAAGAACTAATTATGTGTTCAAAGATATTTACTTACTGATTACTTTAAACTCTATGAATTTCACTCAACTTTATTATTGACGTTTTAAACATGTTTTATCCCAAGTAATCAAGGTGAAGCAACGAAGGCGTGGAGATGTCCGTGTGTGAATGGTGGTTTGAAATAAAGGAAAGGATACTTGTTTGTTCGGGTCTTTCAAAACAATGTCTTTGTTATGTTTTAAAAAACAGATTGTCCATTTATTTGAATAATTGTCTTTCAAATACTGTATGGTTGGGGTTACGATTCTATAGGACCTAAACGCATTTTAACTCTGAATAATTTTGGAACACATGTTTGGTAAACGTCTTATTTGAGTCATTTTCAATTATCGTGGTGAAGGATGCTATTTAGTAATACCAAATTGCTAATTTCCGCTGCGCAATCCGATGCACCTCGGGGCAGGTGTTACAAATTGGTATCAATAGCTTCGGTTATAGAGAACTAGGTTATTTTCAAAACTCGGATTATAATTATTTTAGATGTCAAAGTAATATCAAGAGTCTAAGGGTATAAGAAATGGGTCGAGTCATTTTTGAAAAACCTAAACTATAACGCTTCTACACGCACGCCAAGACTCCTCATTGCCATTGGTTACATGTAAGTTACATTTATAATGTTAACGTGAAAAGTGTTTATGTACGATATTGAATGTAATATATAATTGTTAAATAATTTACCTGTATTTAACTATGCATTGTGATTGGATAAATTTATGCCTGTGTTGTATAAAGCATTATGTATTAGTACTTTTTTGTTTTTTTTTTATCTTTGTTTTTTTTTTTTTTTTTTTTATTTTTATGCATGTGTTTGTATGCATAGAAAATGGTCATGTGATTATATGAAACACTATCATTATAATATGTTTTTGAAATGTAATTTGAGATATATTTCGGATGAAAAAGAGTTGCGAAATTGTAAAATTTATAAATTTGTTGCGCTTGGATGCGAACTGTTATTTTGATAATAGTATTATCGTTGAAACGCTATTGAACGATAATATGAAGTGATACTCTATTAAGTAAGTATTATATGATATTTTATAGATTATCATGGCAAACTTGAATCATGATGATGAGGTGCCCGTTATTGAGCCGAATCAACACAACGATGTTCCTGTTGTTCCTGAGCATGTCTTAGAAGATGAAGACGAGGAACGGGAAGAAGACGAATTTAAGGAAGAAGAAGATCCTCAAGAAGAAGAAGATGATATGGAAGTCAACATTAAGGAAGATGAAAATAAGCCAGAGTTGACAGGTCCTTATGAAGAGACGGATTCCCTTAATCCTCCACCACCTGCTTCTGAGTCTGAACCTGATTATGAGATTGAGGTTGAGAATCCAATTGAGCATGAGGATTAACTTTTCTGTTAAGTTGTCTATGAGTAGTTGGAATCGTCTACTGACGCTATTCCTCGAGAGGATTGTGATACATATTACTACCTCTTCCATGAGACATGGCATGACTCTCTTATGGTCGAATGTTAATATTTCAATACGACTGTAAGGTTGTAAGACGATGTAGCTTTGTCAAGAAGAAAAGTAGGCAAAGGATAAGTTTTTAAATGGCAAGTTAATTTTAGACTTTTTGGTAGAATACGGTACGTTCTATTTGTGGATCAATGAACGGCTGCAATTAAAGGTCGTTGAGAAGCTCAGTAATGTTAATAGAAAGCTGATTGTAAGAAATTGAAGAATGGAACTTAAGAAGCGAAGTTGAGCAACACATTCCTTAGTATGTAACAAATGAACGAGTTAGTGAGATCTCTATGGACTAGAGTTTCGAGTTAGGATTCTATCAAGAGATGATTCGTAAGGATTTATGTTTGAAGAAAGATCGAATGAAGCTATTGATGTTCCGATTGAAGATGAGAAGAGTCCTTTGTCTGAGCCGAAAGGATCTCCTCCTGATGTGTAGTAGTTTAGTTTCAATTGTAGTTTCTTTTGTTGTGTAATCACTAAAATGAGTCCTCAGTTGGTAGAACTAGTACTATTAGCTGTAATGATTTGTATCATTTCATGAAACAATGCAACTATGTATTAACTCTTTGTAATGAAATATGAATGATTACCTTTTGATTACTACTTGATGTTGTGTGACTGTTGTTGTGGTTGATCTGTCATTATATCATGTTATGAGAGTAGCATGTTATGAATGCTTACCAAATTGT
>BQNB010044912.1:2863-44604 GCA_026074375.1 Tanacetum coccineum
CAAATGAAATTCAAATTCAGGTTAAGAAATAAAAAGAACACAAGCAGCACTAACTCTTGGTTAGTACTGCTGTGCCAAACACTCCCTTAATCAAATCCAAATCCATTTTAAGCTTTAGAAAATTGAAATTTAGTGGTTAAAACTTAAATACCAGATAATGAACATATTATAACAACCTTAATAAGCAATTATCAATAAACAAATAAGCCAGAAATAATAAGCTAGTAGTTATGCTACTATTTTTGGATTTTTTTTTGAAGAATTTTAAGACAAATTATGAAAAACTAAGATCTAAGCTACTAAACTCAAAAACAGATGATCAAACATATTTAATAAGCACAATAAGACAGAATTAAGCACTAATAAGCAAGTAATAAGCTGAAAATAAGCAAATGCAATTATTGAGCTAAGAGACTTGAAAATTAAAGAAGACTTACAATTGCCTTAGCTAAACAAAGGCTTAATATTCTCAAAGAGTTGTCAACAAGCTCTAGTTTATCACAAGGATAAGCTAGTAAAGGTCCCATAAGGTCCCATAAGCTCTTCCCTTGTAAGCTTATCATCCAAGGCTCAAAATCTATATAGCAAAGGTATTAAGCTGATTATTAAGGTTTGAGTAGATTAGATGACTAATTAGAGCTCAATCTAAGCTTATAGACTCAGAGAGCTTATGATGAGCTTGTGAGAAGCTTATGAAATAGTAACATGAACATTTGAATTTGTAAAAGCTTAATAGTAAAAACAGTTTATGTAAAAGCAAAGATGATTTTGTTAACTGAAAATTGATTACAAGATACTGAAGATGAGATTACAATAAGCTGAAAAAGTAAATTACATAAGCTAAAAAAACTGAAAATTACAATTAAGCTAAATTAAAAAGTAGAAAAAAAAAGAAAAAACTAAGATTAAAAGGTGTCTCCTGTGTGTGAGTGTGAGGGGCTATTTATAGCCTGAGAATGAAGCTTCTAGGAGTCTTGCCCGCTCCTTTTATCCGTCATCTTGGCCCTTGATTCTTCTCTCATCGTTGGATCCCAAATGTGGATTGTTGGATTAAATGAGTGAGCACACGGATTGCCAACATGGCATTCCGTGTGTCAGGCTCGTTGTGCATCTTTTACAAGTACTTTGTTGTAAAATTCCATTTCTTGGTGTGTTTCTTCATTTATCCGCGTGTCATTCCTAGTGGGGATCAACCAATAGGAGCCTCTCATGACGTCTAACTCTGCCAGCATGTACCTTGGTACTCGAATCATAGAGCCACGTCCTCAATTTCAATTTACCCTTTGAGTTGAGTTGGGTTAAACGCGGAGACGACGATGAACAGTTAAAACGTCTTCCCGCGCCTTTTTTATCTTTTTATACCTTTGTTTGACCCTCAAGTTTGGGTCGTTGACCTGGGTTGGGTTTTTTTATAAAAGGAAATGGGCCGGGTTTTTTTGTTTGGATTATTATAGAAAGATAACGACCGTTTTCTTGTGTTATTTATAATATCCGTACCTACACAATCACAAAGACAAAACATGCAATATACAAGCATTTTATGCACAATTTTATCTTTTTAGAGACATTTTTAATATAGAAAGGATATGTGATTTCTCACATATCAAAATTCCCCAAACTAAGTGATTATCGTGTCCTTAAGCAATATTATATGCTCTAAAAGCAAATACCTCAAAACTTCCCCAAACTAAATCTTTGAAAAGTAGCAAAGACTTTTGTGGAGAGAGTTAAAAAATCACAAGTTATAAAACACCCCTTTTTCCTATTTTTCTTTTAAATTTTTTTTTATAAACTTAGAATATTTCGACTTTCGTTATTTCCATAACTGTTAGGGATCATAGAACAAGATGCATTTCGATCCGAGAATGCCCCAAAAGGATAAATTCATCATCCCCGACTTTTCACTTGCTCCAAACCAAGCTTAAAACGAAATCACAGCTAATTATCAGTAAAGATGCTAACACTACTCATATTTGCAACTTGTGAACTTTTTACTCCCGACAATTATTATATCTTAGGTGAATGTGCTATTTTGAATTTCAACCGTGGATCAACATTTTTGCAAGATTATATGCTTCATGTTCCACCCGAGAATAATGAGTTTGAAGGCGAGATCATCCCATGTAGCGACTTTCGTCTCGGCACATCCCAACCTTGCGGCTAAGTGACCAGGCTTTTGACACCCCACAGAGACTAGTATCGGGACTCACGGACCTTAGGTTTCAAAAACTCTTAGGTTTCCCAAATATACATAGCTTTAAATTAGAATAGTCAAAGCTCAAAAGCATATTTGAATTTACCAAAAAGAAATCTATTTATTAATTTAAACTTAATATTTATGCAGTTATAACCCTTGACCTTTTAGAAGGCTGCAACATCGGTTGTGAGCCGGCAAGAGATAGTAAACTTTTATCAGCCCACAGTTTATATCTATTATTATATATATATATATATACTATTATTAGTTTATTTTATTTTTTTGTTATTTTTTATATTTTTTATATTACTTTATATAGAGAAAACTTCTTTTTGAAAAATTCAAGTATAAGTTTGAACTAAGACTAAAATTTTTGCTATATATTACATAAAAATTATTGATTTAAGTTTAATTTCCAAAAACAGCACGTATATTAATCCGGTTAAGAGCTTATGGGAGAAAAAGTCACAAATTACATACATGAGCTCTTAAGATTTCCAACTAATCCTTGTTTAGCATCCCACTCATACTTAACTCTATCATTTTTCGTTCTTCGTGAATTTTCGCGAACGCTTAGCCTGAAAGTTAAGGAACAAGCTAGAGCTCAACACGCTCGATCGAGTCAAAATTTACTCTTATTCTACCCAGCAGGAAAGTCAAAATTGTGACAAAAACACTTATTTTATTTTTGAAAATTTTAAATTTTTTCATATTTTTGAAAATTTTGGTGGGAAAACGGGGTACGTGAGAACAACGGGCAAAAGTAGGTAAGATTATATCGAAGATATACTACCCCATACTAAAATTAAACATTGTCCTCAATGTTTCCTAGCCTAAGACTTAAAAACCCCATACTAGAATTGAACATTGTCCTCAATGTTTCTTAGCCTAAGACTTAAAAACCCCATACTAGAACTCAAAAAGTCTAATGCATAATCCAAACATGAAGAAAGTATCACACAAATCTTTAGCCATTTATTAAGTGTGCTAAAAGATAAATGTTAGTCGATAATAATCTTTAGGATATCGGATTTCCCCAAACTAATGGCAAGCAAAGGCTAGGAAGCTCGAGTGGACCGGGACAAAACACCAAACACGAGAGTCTTCAAAAAAATTCTGGATCAAGCCTACAAACAATCACTAGTACAAACAACAACAAGAATCGGAAGAGTACAAGCCTCCTCCTATCACCATAGAAAATAGAAAAGAAAATAGAAAATGGATAAGCATGGGGTGCCTCCCACGAAGCGCTTTATTTTTGGTAACCGAGTCACATAGCTTGACTCGATCCCCGAATTCATTCGTCCTTGGAGAAAATAAATAGAAGAGAAAATCTCAATCAGGCTTTCATTAATATTTGGATAAACATTTAAGCACATGAAAGTTCCATCCGATGAGATGCCATCGGCTCTAAGTGGAGATGTCGGGGTCAAAAATGGTGTCCTCATTCTCAGTGGAGAAAAGTAAGAGAGAAACCTCAGGGTAAGTGAGATACGGAAGAAAAGTCCGAGTGACAAATGTGAAGGAATCGTCAACTTCAACATTAATCTCACCCCCTGGGTCAAAACATTCATCTTCATTAACATTGTTTATCACCAGCACATCGGGTTCCATGTCGAAGGTTAAACGTTCATATTCGGGAATGGCATCATCGTTAAGCCAGTTGTCAATAGTATCCTCTTCCGAGTCAAAATCACATTCAATACCTGGTGGTATCGAATCATTCGGTCCAGAAAATATATCGATCTCTTCCCTATTAGAATCACTATCCTCGACGAGGGTAATAGATGAGGGAAGAGGCTCGATAATTGAATGAAAATTTTTCGGTGACCGGGAAGATGAATTTCCTCATAGCAATGACATTCGATTGATATAATCCTCGTGCTCTCTAACAATTCCAAGAGGAATCGTGATAAGTTCACCGGTGAACTCATGGTGGAGAGGATCACTTTTAGGAGAAAAAGTATCATGTTGTGGTTCATGATTGAAAAATACTTCGGGAGAGAGATTATGGGTGGTATCATCACTAAGCAAACCCTCAAGATAGATTACGTCTCCTTCCGAGTCATAATAACCTTCTTCAATATACATAGGAACTTTGATAGCTAGAAAAGCACCGATCTCATCATTGTCGCCTCCTGGGTCGAAACACTCAGTTTTATCAATTGGAGCATCGTACAAAATTCTTTTCCAATCATTCGTTTTACATTCCAAATCAAATAAATCATCATTTTCTTCGAAAGGTTGTTCATCGATGAATCCCTCGAGAATAGAAGCAATGCTTTTCATAGGAGTAGACGGATCATGGTGAAGTAGAATCTTAATGTCGTCTCCTAAAGCGAGACACTCATCCTTGTTAGAATTAGAAAGAGGTGTGACTAGGAAAGTCGACTAATCATGGTTGGAATCATAAGAATCCTTGCACTCGATGTCCTCTAACACCTTATCAAAAAGAGGGTTTATGTCACTAGAGTTAAAGTTGTCATCAAATTCGAAAAGAGGGTTAGAGAAAGTCACGGAATCATTACGTGGAACGTTGATGGAAGAGAAATCATCATATGAATGTAAAACGTTCTTACTATCACTCCTGGATGTATCCTCATATTCACTTGGGATTGGGATAATTTCCTCAGCACTAAAAGTACTAAGGTGATCGTTCCCCATTATGAGAGAATCTTTGAGCTCAATAGATGGTAAGGTGGATGTGATTGCAAAAACCGAAGAAACTTGAGGTGTTTTGTTTGAATGAAAAATGCTCTCCTTCTGAATAACTTTAAAATTCTTCAAACAAGGTGTGATACGAGTTTGGCGTTTAGCTGTCGATTTTGCGAGATTCTTCACTTCCTGCTTTTCCTTTTCATCTTCGTCATCTTCCGGTGGAGTTAAGCAAACTAACGCAGGTTCGTCGGTAAACCTTTTAAAACTATCCTTGCATGTGTCATTAACCATTTTAATTGACTCGTTTACATGCTTTTGAGGATGTTTTGACGTGCCATCGACATGAAAAATTATTTGTTCATTGTCGTCCCTTAAAATAAGTTCTCCTTTGTACACATCAATTAAAGCTCGACTGGTTCTTAAAAAGGATCTCCCAAGTATGAGAGGTACTCGAGGATCGGCTTCAAAATCTACAACAACAAAGTCGGTAGGAAAATGGAAATTCCCAACTTTGACAAAAATATCTTCGGCGACTCCTTTAGGACGAGTAATCGATCGATCCGCTAGCTCTAAAGTCATCCGAGTTGGTGTAAGTTCGGGTAAGGATAGCTTTTTCCAAATAGAAAGAGGCATAAGATTTATGCTCGCGCCAAGATCGGCCAAGGCGTGACATACATCCATTCCTGGGAAATTACATGGAATAAGAAACTTGCCGGGATCTCCAAGCTTTTCGGGAAGCTTTTTGAGGAGCATCGCCGAGCAATTCTCGTTCAACGGTATCTTAGCTAACTCAAGCAACTTTTCCTTATTCATGAGCAAACTCTTAATCGTAGGAGCAAATCTTGGCATCAAAAGTAAAGCATCCGCGAAACTAATGTCGAAGCGCAAATCTTGAAAGATTTGGAAGATCTTCTCCATTTGATTCGAAGCTTTGTCACGGGACTTTTGATCATCACGTCGTGAAGGATATGGAATATTTGGCTTAGGTAAACTCTTCGGAACATCGGGTTCCGGAATAGAAATGGGGATAACCGGAGGTGGGATTTGAGCGGTACTTCCTTGGAAATTTGTTTGCTCTTTATCCGTTGTCTCCTCGGTTTCTCGTTCCACTACCTTTTTAGGAGAAGGATTAGTAGGATTCGAGGGTCCCTCGTAAGCAACACCACTTCATAGTGATCCGCTTTCATCTCACCCTTATCGGGTTATGAATGGTATTACTCTCGGAAGAGTTACCCGAGTTTGAGGGCTTGGTTTTGAGCAAATAATCCACAAATCATGTTTTGCAAATTGATTTTTGAAAAGTATTATGTTGATTCATTCATGATGGCTTTTGAGATTTTAATCGTGTCTTTGTATTTCATATCTTAAGGTTATTCCTTTCAACGAGTTGATTTTGATTTTGCATGTTTCTTAACATGTGACGTTATTTCCTCTTGTGAAATTTGAAAAATCATGTGAAATCTCTTTGGTGGAACTTGATGATTAGGCACTTGTATTAGGTTGGTTTGATATCCTTGGTTCTGAAAATTTGGAGCATGAATTATTTTGAGCCTTGAAAACCTGATTAACATGAAATTTATTTCCCCGATTAAAATTAATTTCCCTTGAACTTATGCTGATTAAAAGCTAATTGACCATTGTTTTGCACCAGAGCAAAACCATGGTGGTGTCATTATTGATTACTAACACGGTTTGGAGGTTTAACTTGATTGTAACGTAAACCCTGTGGTCGCACAAACACTAGCCTGATTGTAATCGTAGCCGGGACAGTATACCAAGAATGGGCACCACCACAATTAATCAAGATTCCTCAACCGCCTTAACGGAGCGGAGTGACAACTTTTATAAAAAACAATCTCCGTCTAAGGACGAAGTTGATCAGAAAGCTTATTAAATTCCTCATGTTCCGTTATAAACTAGACTAGCATTCATCCTAGAATCATTTGATCTATTTCGTGGAATAACGACTTTTGATCTGTCTCTAATTATGTTTAAAGCGTCCTAGGTCCGTCTTACTTAAAAGATTGTTCCATCGCGCGGCATTTAAGAGTTCTTGTCATTCTCGTTTAAACCGTTATAAAAGGTATTAACTTGAGTTAACCTCCGTAAATCCGTGTGGGACAAGCTCTAAGCAACCCTTAATCGTCCCACGCTCACTAAAAATTTTCCTCATAATTTTGTGTAAATTGAGAAATTTCATTTCTTTAAAGTTGAGTGGTTTTTCGAATGATGGAAAATGATTCACTAAATTTGTAAAACGTGAATCCTCCAAGTCAAGATCGAATTGTGGTTCTTATCTCGTACCAAGTTTTAGCGGCTCCCTCGAGCGAACTATGGAAACATCATAATCTTAATCACATCGTTAGGCACATACACTAAAACAAATCGGCAAAGTCGAGGAATCCTTTTTGAAACTCTTAATATGAAGCATGAGGATTTTTTCACTCTCACGCCAGAAAACGGGTTAGCTTGAACTAGTTTTGTAAACAAATTCGTTTTAATCCTCAAAATGATCCGCATAATTTTTGGTAAAACACTAGCTTCTCTTCTCCGTACCTTCCATGGTGCTTCGTAGTAGCTCTTCCATTGTGACGTTCCGCCAAGGTGCAACGATAGAACAAAGCTCGGGTTCGACTATGTTTGGAGCACGTCCTTTATTTCGACGTCTCAGAATGGTTACGTTTGAATTATTTGGAAAATAGAAATTTCTAGTGCGCATGCACTAACCAACAAAAGAAATGAGAAATAGACGAGAAAAAAAATATTTTTTCAAGTTTACCAACATATATCACATACTTAGGTAAACTCTCTTAAGGAAATTAAAATTTACCAAAAGAGGTGCGCCTTTTTCGTAAGTGACACAAACGGAAATATTTTTGAATCTTTGGTTCGGGAACTTATTAATGGATAATACCTCAATTGAAGGTATTATTTGTTGGTGTTCTTTTACCAACTTTGTAAAATTTTAAATATTCACAAATTAACGAGAAAAATCAAAAAAATCCGGAAGAGCAAATATTTTTGTCTTTTCTTTTATCTTCTACTTATACTAAAAAGAAAAGAAAATTATTTTTTACTTTTTATATTTTTATTTAATTATTTTTTTATGATTTTCTTTAAAAAGCGTAACTTATCTAATACGAAAGTTTTCTTCAAATCACGATCAACCAACATTCAAACGAAAAATCTTAATCACAATCCCCGCAGCGGCGTTAAAAATTAGATTTTGTAAAGTTTTATACACGTATAATAAATATAAAAAGTAATAGAAAATTACCAAACACCCTTGCTGACAAAGGAACGAAAGGAAAATTACACAATTATATATAATAATACGTATATTTACCGGTAAGTGATTACCGGGTCGTATTCCTCGAAGATTTATGAAATTGAGACCACGTTTGTTGTTTGGACAATGATTTGAATATGGGTTGAAAGATGATTTGTATTTTCTAAAATCTACAAGTGAGCAAAAAAAGGACATTTTAAACCTAAGCTTTAATTACCCACCAAAACGGGAACCCTAAAATGTGATAAAAACCCTAAATTTCCAAAATTAAACCTAAAATGAATTTTTCACTTTTAATAGACTCTAATTGACTAAAAAGTAAGTTTAAAGAAAACTAGAACAAAAACGGAGTTAAATTGAGTCGTTGACCTGGGTTGGGTTTTTTTATAAAAAGAAATGTGCCTTTTTATCTTTTTATAAAAACTAGAACAAAAACGGAGTCAAATTGAGTCTTCCCGCGCCTTTTTTATCTTTTTATACCTTTGTTTGACCCTCGAGTTTGGGTCGTTGACCTGGGTTGGGTGTTTTTATAAAAAGAAATGGGCCGGGTTTTTTTGTTTGGGTTGTTATAGAAAGATAAGCATTTTATGCACAATTTTATATTTTTAGAGACATTTTTGATATAAAAAGGATATGTGATTTCTCACATATCAACCCACTTATTGATTAATGATAATTTATATACTAGTAGTCCACTGGCCAAGTCTTTACCAATTAATTAAGAACGTACTCGTTGATCCCAAGGGTCACACGTCGGTCCAACGAAGCTTACTAATCTAAAGGCAAAGATAGGTCATTATTTGTGATCCTATTGGTCTAGATATATAAATCACTATATGAATAGCCATCCCGGCATCTAGCTAACTTGGTCAGTATCACTAGATCTAGTTGAATAATATGTCGCGTACAAAAGCACGTAAACAAGCATAAATTGATAAATGTAAACAAGCAATCAACGATAAATTAAACATTTGAGATAAACAAACCAAACATTCAAATCTTTATAATAATGGCTAATACCCAAGGGTATTAGCCCTCAAACGTCATAATCAATACAAGAGTAATAATTCAACCAAGGTAAAATAACTGAGTTAAATGAATGATACCAAAAATCAAATGATTACTAGAGTATAAGAGATTACAAGGTGTTTCCTCTGGAATTAATAGCTTTGCTTGACCTCTTCTGCTCTTCTAGAATTAACTTTTGTGCTTAAGGTATCAAAAATATGATCAAGCACACTGAAAACCCGTTTTTAGGTTTTCTATTTATATTGTCTGAAATTTGGTTGATACGGCGTATCGAGAGAGATGGATACGGCGTATCGGGGGTTTCTTGGAGTAGGGACCACGTTCGATATCTTCCAAAATATTTTATTACTTTTTATTGAATATGTCGTATAGATGTTTCCTGGATATGACGTATTGGACTTTATATCTTTGTGGTTTCTTGTGAAGTGCAGGCACAAATACGCCGTATCTTCCTTGATGGATACGGCGTATAGGATGTCAGAACAGTAATCTTCAAATGTCTTTATTTAAGCTCAAGAATGCGTTCCTTTTTGCTAATCTTCACCAAGTACTCCATAATTACTACAATTCTCAAATGCAAATGATTAAGTAACAATTCTTGCAATAATTATACAAATGGGTTATTTACATGGGATAAATGATGCTATAAAAGTGACGTTATTTGATGTCATTACGTTCTCAGGTAAAATGTTAGTTTGCGTGATTGCTGACACTAATTGCTTATACATTGTCTGCTAAGATTGTTTTTTTGTCGCCTTATATGTTTCTTTGCTTATTTACAAGCCCTCATAAGCTCCAATGCTATTCTATTTATTAATAAGCACTTCTGAAAGTCTTTCTTATCTTTTTCTTTATTTTAGTTAATCTCCATTCAGTAAGTAGCAGGTGATAATCTTAACCCCTGTGAAATCAATATTCATGATTTCTAAAACGAAATTATTTTCATCAAAATCTATTGTGTCGAGGGGATTTAATTTTTGTTAGGATAAAATTAGGGGCTATGGTTTCTTTGTTTTGATTAATTGGTAAAAAAAGACTAGAAAGACGGTATCGCACGATATATATTTCATTTGATCATCAAGCATGCTTACATTTTTCGCAATGGTGACGAGGCTAATATGGAGCTTCATTAATATGCAAGTTAACATAGCTACTTTCTACATTTTTAATTTCTACTTTATCATATTGGATGGAATCTGTTATATTCTTCTAAAACTAAAATGTGAATTCATTCTTTTAACATCACAGGTTCTGGGAATGGTAGCTGATTGAGATATTTAAGATGATTAATACAAAAGATTTGGACACGAATGATGCTTTTAGTAACCTCTACAAAGAGCAAATCGGACCACCTAAAAATATTACAACTGCTTTACTCGACGCAACAAAGATGAATAAAAGGTGTCATGCCGGTTCAGACGAATAAGAGGAAGCTCGAGACCCGAACGCTATTCCTACTGATTTCACTAGCCGGTAAGCTAAGGTCTGGGAGGCGTAATCAAAAGCTATTGAAATAATTTGGAAGAAAGGAAAAGAAGAATAATTGATAAGTAAAATACGTGGAGCATCTGGCCACTTTACTCAGGTATTAAATATTTTGTTCTTAAAGTGCTTTCATGGTTTATCTTAGCATCCGTCATCCAAATAAGAAAAAAGTAGTAAAATTTATGAGGGATACGAGTATAGTTAGCACTAAGGAAGAACTTAGTAGTTATATATGCATCATACATGGGCAAATGACAGAGGGGGCAAAATAGGTGGGTGGGGTAATGTGTCAAATGCAATTGATGAACACAACATTAAGATTAAACTACAAGTACTTAATTCAAAGTTTTTGATGGCACTCATAATATATAAAGAAAACTTTGAAAGCCTGCAAAAGGTCAAATGGATCAGCTTTATCCATACTTCTTTTTATATACTTCATACTAAGTGTTATTTATTAAGCTTGATGTAATATTTGTTAATGTACATTTGTGTTAAGACACAGATTGCATTTGGTTAAAATATATGTAACAATAATGTACCTAAAGTCGAAACTAACAACCTGTAGATTGACTAAAGTTAGGCGCTGAATACAAATTAAGTTTAAGAGGATTGTGTCACTTATAACCATTAGTGTGCATACCGTTTGGGAGGCTACAGTTGGATGAAATTGTATCTACGGTTGTGTCGAGGCCACAACCACATAATTAGGGAGGTGTAAATGAATACCGAGTACTTAATTAGAGTGTCGTTTATTGAGGTAGTTTAAATAAATTTGGCGTTCATCGTTTTACTGGTAGATTTGTTTTTGCTGAGACGATGTATATTCATGTTTTAGATATTATTTGCAAAATAAACGTTTTGTTGTTCATGGGAAAAAAATTGTTTGCGGGTCAACCTTCCCATCCTATATGTTTATTGTAGAAAATGTCCAAATCCACACCTCATGCCAGTTTTATTCTTTTATGATCTATATACGGCAACATGCTTGTGTGGGTCAACACTCTTCGCCACTTTCTCACATGCCACCCTCTTGCATTTCTTATATGATCTTGATTTTTTCATTCGTTATAATAGGAAGTTAAGCTGGAACATGAAAATGCATACATGCGTTCAAAGGTAAATGAGGCAAGTGGCATGGGCTCACAGAGAAACAATGATTACAGATAGATGCCGCCTCAGGGTAAATGATCACAGACAGATGTCGCCTCAGGGTAAATGGCGCTACTTTTATTTATTATAGCGAGGGGATAATTATGTTACTCGAAGAATTTTCGCATACAAATTGTTGTCACGCCAATCAGGTAGGCTTCCTTAAAATCTTCGGGCCATGTTTGTTTATATGTATGTTCTTTATGCACATGGGCTGTTGCTAAGTTTAAGGTAGAATAATAAATAAAACTTCCATGAACTGAGCTCTTAATGTATATTCATAATGGTATTTGTTGTTATTTGTAGACCTTTAAGAAGTTTAGCAACCCTCTGAAGTGGATACCAATCCATCAATTAGCAAGGTCTAAAGAGCATGATCAACATCGAAATACCCCTTAACAGTAGCTCCCAAACACCCTCCCGAAGTCATCCAAACGCCTTTTTCAGCCGGAAACCAAATATTCATGTCAACAACCAGCCAAACACTTGGCAATAGTTTACAAGTTGGTTTAGGATAGTACTTTTGGTGCTTAGCATAGGTTACTGTTCTATAACTTAATCATCGAGTTTCCTTTTCATGTTTATGTATTATGGTAGATTTTACAATTAATAGTATTTTGAAATGTTGATTCTACCTAAAAGATGTGGTATCAAGTATGTTGGGTTATGTCCATGTAAAAATAATATATGTTCGGGAATTTTATTCGAGCCTATAGGGACGCACGCTGTTAGGAATACGAAAATCTTAGGAAAGTATCGGTCACTCCACAGATAACTATCGTTAGCTCGTTAAGTATTATTTGGAAACTTACATAGTTAATTAGCTAAAGGCCCGTGGATAAACCCAAGCCCACGATCTACATGTAAGTATTTATACACCTCTCCATGCCTTGGAGAGGTGGTTGGTTGTTCATTATTTCACACACATTAAACAAGTTTTCTTTTATGTTTCTTTCTCTCTCTCTAAAATGTTCATCCAACCACTCTCTCTCTAAAACCACCTCTCTTTCCCTCTTCATGTATGTTATTTGATTGTTCTTCAATTGGTATCAAGAGCCATAGAGTGATTTGTTTAGTTTGTGTGTTCATTTTTTGTTTGAATTTTTTTCTTTAAACCATACGTTTTCTTGTTCTTTCTTTGGGTTTTGAAGCTTCATCATACACTAAAAGATCATTTACTTTGGTAAAGTTGATCTAGTATCTTTAGGATATAGGTGTATAAGCTTTGAATCAAGAAAAACATCATTTTTTACAACTTTTGGTTTTGAAAAAACCTTATAAAGTACAAATCTTGATTTTGAAATTTTTGGCTTAAAAACCATAAAGTCTACATTTTTAAGGTACCTATAGGTTTAGTAATACTAGTTGTACAAGAAAATTTGGAAAAAAAATCAATCAAAAAGGTGTCTTTTTGTGTTTTACAACTTGTGGGTTTCGTCTTTGTGTTAACCGAATTAGCAGTTTGTGTGTTAACCAAAATTAGCAGATTTCTAGTATTTGCAATATACTTTGACAACCGAATTCATAACTAAAGTTTAAAACGCAAATTGCTAAATCAAAATTATACAGTTTATTTTTGTGACTTGTAAAATCCCGTGAAACATTCACTTGTTTTCCCGGTTTTGTCGAGAATTGTAAAATCCCGTGTAGTTTCATGACTTAAAAAAACATAAAATACAACACGTTCAAACACAACTTCTTTCAATCACCATTTAATCAAAGAGTAATCTTTTAACATACAAATTTCTCAATGACGACTCTTGCTGACAAAGCAATTCTTTCGGGTGCTGACAATCGTCCACCTATGTTGGAAAAAGATATGTACGATTCTTGGAAAAGCAGGATGGAGCTATACATGATGAATAGACAACATGGACGAATGATCCTTGAATCTGTTGAAAATGGTCCACTCATTTAGCTTACAATTGAGGAAAATGGTGTGACTAGGCCAAGAAAATACTCTGAATTGACTCCTGCAGATGCCATTCAAGCTGATGGTATTGTCAAAGCAACAAATATCATTCTCCAAGGATTACCACCAGAGGTCTATGCACTTGTTAGCAATCATGGAATCGCCAAGGAACTGTGGGAAAGAATTCAACTTCTCACGCAAAGAACTTTATTGACGAAACAGGAAAGAGAGTGTAAACTATATGATGAATTCAATAAGTTTGCTTATAAGAAGGGGGAAACACTACGTGATTTCTACTTGAGATTTTCACTGCTACTCAATGACATGAACACTTACAATGTGAAACTGGAACAATTTTAAGTGAACGCCAAGTTTTTGAATACTCTTCATCCTGAGTGGAGCAAATTTGTGACCAATGTCAAACTAGTTCGGGACTTGCACACAACTAATATTGATCGGCTTCATGCTTATTTGGGACAACACGAATTTCATGCAAATGAAGTTCGTTTAATGCATGGAACGCAACTCAGATTCGCTTGCTTTGGTTGCAACCCATCAGATGACCCAGTCTCCTTATCAAACTCATCAGAACTCATACCAAAACTCTCAATTTCAACCACAAGTTTCACTATATCAGTCTCTACAGTATGGATCACCTTATCAGTCTCAACAATACTCAAACAATCAATCATCAACACCTCTTTCAATCACTTATCCATCCATTGATTATCAATCATCAGTTAACCACAACGTTTATTCTCTACCATCATCCATCCCTCAAATTGAGTATGCTTCCACAGTTAACCAACAACAACAACAACCTGAATTTCCCCAACTAGACTTAGGTCTAACTGTTCCAGTGTTCAAGCAAGGTAATGATCCCATTGATGCCATCAACTATATGATGTCATTCTTATTAGCTGTCGTCACATCTTGCTATCCTACTACAAATAACCAGCTGAGGAATTCATCAAACCCTAGGCAACAAGCTACCATTAATGATGGAAGAGTGACTTTACAACCAGTATAGGGGAGATAAATTTCTTTTCCTACGGGTACCAGAAGGACATATTATTTAGAGCAAGTGGATGTAATTTCAGGGAAACAGAGAATTGTTATTTTATTATAACTTCAAGGGGAAGGGACACATGTCCATAACAATGCACTAAGCCAAAAAGGAACACGGGGATGATTCTTGGTTTAAGGGATAAAGTGTGCTTAGTCCAAGCTCAAGCAAATGGTTAAATTCTACATGAGGAAGAGCTAGCATTTTTGGCAGATCTAGGATCAGCAGAAGGTCAAGCCACACATACTGTCATTACTCACAATATTACTTATTAAGCCGATGATTCGAATGCATATGACTCTGATTGTGATGAACTCAACACTACCAAAGTTGCTCTCATAGCGAATTTATCTCATTATGGTTCAGATGCTCTCGCCGGGTACACAATCCTGATAATGTAAATAACAATATGATTAATCAAGGTGTACAGGTGATGCCATCTTCTAAACATTCAAATGTTGTGAACTTTTCAAAGACTGAAATAACAAGTGATAGCAATATCATTCCTTATTCTCAGAAATGACAGATCACAACAGCAGTTGATCATAATTCTAACACAACTGCACAACAAGATTCAAGCTAACTATACTGTGATTGAATAAACTGAAATCCCAAGTAATTAATTGCACCAAGATAAATCTGAACAATAAAAGTGTTAATGATACCTTAACTGCTGAGCTTGAAAGATATTAAGAACAAGTTAAAGTTTTAAAAGAAGGACAAAATGTTGATTTAAAGAGTAAAGATAACGTTTCAGATTTATGTGAACAGTCTGTCAAGATTGATCGTCTTAAACAAACTCTTTCTGAACATTTAAAAGAAAAGGAATCTTTAATGCAAACAGTTACTCTTCTCAAAAATGATTTTTAAGAAAGAAGAATCTAGAAACATTGATAGAGAGTTTGCTTTAGAAAAGAAGATCAAACAACTGGATATTATTGTTTTTAAAAGAGATCAATCAGTACAAACTGTTCACATGTTAACAAAACCTCAGTTTTTCTATGATCATACCACTAAACAAGCTCTAGGTTTTCAAAATCCTTTCTATCTTAAGAAAGCTCAACAGTTGGAACCAAAGCTTTATGATGGTAATGTCATTAAGAACACTAGTGCTATTGTGATTCCTGACTCCAAAGAGACCCTTGTGCTTGCTGAAGAGAGTCGTTCAAAAATGCTTTTAAAACAACAGGATCCAATGATGTTAGAAAAGAAAGTTAATATTACACCAGTTAATTATGCTGTTCTCAACCAACTTTCTCAAGATTTTGAAAAACGATTTGTTCTACTAACTGAATTATCTGCTGAACAACCTTTGGTCTTAGAATTCTATGAATTCTTCAAATTAATCCTTTTGATAGACTCACCAAAGTTGAGGTTCCGAAAGAACTTCCTAAAGTCAGCATGGTAAAGACGAGTTTGAAGAAACTCAAACACCATCTTGCTGGTTTTGATGTGGTTGTCAAGAAAGAACCGACGACCGATCAGCTTAACTGAGGGCAGAGAGGAGGGGGATTTAAACAAACAAAGAGCTTGTATTTAGGGATGAAATAATACCATTTAAAAAAAGAACTGAATGACTTATTTCAATAATTCGATCAAATAATTTGATTGAGTGACTTTTTGAAGTCCAAAATGTCTTTCATCAAATAGGAATAGCGTGAACCACAATCGTTTAGAGTAAAAAAACGTTTGAAGTTAAAATGAATCAAGTTTTAAATGAAAATGAACGACTCTTGGAACAAGTCATTAACAAAGAGTAATAGTGAAACATAAAATGAATCGACTGTGGCTAATGGCTTCTGTGAATGTGCATGAATGTGAAAAAGTTGTCTCAAACCGTCTAGAATGAGCCTTCTCACAAAAATAATTGGTACATTGAGAAAAGGGATGACTGTAGACGATAAACTTTCGGGAGAAGTTTACTGACTGGGGCGGTGCGGTGAACAAACGAGTTGGGCGAGTCAGCTTTAGGAACTGTATATGAGATGGCGGCTAGCAACTTAATCAGGAAATTTTTCAAAGAGAAAATTCTGTTTCAAATCAAAGTGCTCCAAGTTTTGAACAATATTTTGAATTAAATGAATTGAAAACCCAGTCCCAAGAGAAAGACACGGTCATAAAGAAGTTGATTAGAGAAGAATTAAATCTCTAAGAGTAAATATGAATGAGGAATAAGAGTCAAGAAGGACATAGAACGTATTGAAAACGAATAAATATTGAATTTGGATCGATAGGGTGTGCAAAGGGGGTCTTACGAGAGTGTTGAGAATGAATATTTGAAACAGACCTATAAGCAACTTTATGACTTAATCAAACCAGCACGAATTCGATCAAAAGAACAATGTGATGCTTTAGTTAGTCAAGTCAATCAAAAGTTTGTAGAAATCTCTGATTTAAACATAAGTCTTTAGGAAAAAGATTTTGTTATTACAGCTCTTAAGAATGAATTAAGAAAACTTAAAGGAAAAGATTTAGCTGATAATGATGTACGGGGAAACACAACTATGCTCCTAAAGGTCATAGATTATGATGTGGAACTAATGACTCTAAAAATTGTTGAACAATAAGACAGCTCACTCTGGCTACCTTAGGCACACTCAGGAACAAGCTATGATTCTTAGGGAAATAGTAGAACAAGGAAAATCACAAAATCCTCTAAATAATTCCTTAGACTCTGCTTTAAGTATACTAAACAAATTCAAGAGTTGCTTATAATAATCAAACAAACCTGCCCTAGCATCAACAATTCAAGTGATAAAATTAAGGTGGTTTAGAGCCCCAAAGAACAAGGACAAAAGAGTTAGATTCACTGAGCCCGCCACATCCTCAAGAAACACAACCACAAAAATAGCTTCTTCATCAAACCTAGTTTCTAACAAACCCATGTTGTCTTCTACAGGAGTAAAACCGTCTACTAGTGCTAGCAGATCACAGCCTTCAGGCAATACAAAGAAAGATAAGATTCAGCAAACACCAGTAAGGAACTCAGAAGAATAAATGAAGAAGCCCCCCCTAGGACAGTTAAATCTATTTGTGAAAAATAAGAATTGTTTAATTGAACCTAAAGGAAACGTGAAAATGGTGCAGTCATATTCAAGCTTAAAGCGAATTCTGTGAACTTCTATGTGTGCTAAGTGTAATGGTTGCATGCTTTTCGATAATTATGATTTGTGTGTTCTTGATTTTATCAATGATGTGAATGCCCGTACTAAATCTAAATCTGTTAAGAAAAGTTCAAAGAGAAAAGTTTGGAAACCATTAGGAAAAGTGTTCACAAATATTAGATACACTTGGAGACCTACTGGTTAGACCTTCACTATAGTAGAAAATGCATGTCCTTTAACTAGGATAACCACAACTGCTAAAGTGCCCCTTAGGAAACCAACTACTCTAGAAAGTGATACACCTAAGCCTATAGTAACATTGGTTTACTCAAGGAAACCTAGGAAATCTAAAACTAATGTTCCCGTTAGCAAACCTAAGATTATTAAATCTATATCTGCTAACAAAAAGGAACCCAGTAAATCTTGAGGATCATAGTTTTTGATGTTTCATCTTCTTCTCTTGATGAATGCAGGTCGTCCAAATTGTTCTCTGGTATTTGGACTCCGGCTGCTCCAAGCATATGACCGGAGATCACTCTCAGCTTACCAATTTCGTCAATAAGTTTTTGGGTACAGTCAAATTTGGAAATGATCACGTGGCAAAGATATTAGGATATGGTAATTATCAGATAAAGGTTTACTACGTGGAAGGACTTGGACATAACTTATTCTTTGTTGGGCAATTATGTGATTCGAACCTTGAAGTTGCTTTTCGTCAACACACCTGCTTCATTTGTAATCTAGAAGGTGTTGATCGACTGGATCTCGAGGAAACAATATGTATACTCTGTCTCTTGGAGATATGATGGTGTCCTCCCCGATATGTCTCTTGTCAAAGGCCTCAAAGACTAAGTCATGGCTATGGCACCGCCATCTGTCTCATCTGAACTTTGGTGCAATCAACCATTTAGCTAGACACGGTCTTGTTCAAGGTCTCCCTGAGTTAAAAGTTAAAAAGGATCATATGTGTTCTACATGTGCAATGGGCAAAAGCAAAAAGAAACCCCACAAACCTAAATTTGAAGACATCAACCAAGAAAAACTCTATATTTTGCACATGGATCTTTGTGGTCCAATGCGTGTCGCAAGTGTTAATGGAAAGAAGTACATCCTCGTCATTGTCGATGATTACTCTCGATTTACACGGGTAAAGTCCTTAAGGTCAAAAGACAAAGCTCCAGATTTCATAAGCAAGTTTCTCAAGATGATCCAACTGTGGCTTAAAGTACATGTCCGTCGAATCAGAACAGATAATGGAACCGAATTTGTTAATCAAACTTTGCGTGAATATTATGAGAAGGTTGGCATCTCTCATGAAACATCTATTGCTCGCTCTCCACAGCAAAATGGTGTCGTTAAAAGACGTAATCGTAAGCTAATTGAAGATGCCCGTACAATATTGATTTATGCAAAAGCTTTGTTATTCTTATGGGCAGAAGCAGTTGCTACCGCATGTTATACCTAAATCGTTCCATCATACGTCTTCGTTATGTAAAAACACCATATGAGCTTTTACATGACAAAATTCATGACTTATCATTCTTCCATGTATTTGGTGCACTTTGTTATCCGACAAATGATAGCGAGAATTTGGGGAAGTTACAACCGAAAGCCGATATTGATATTTTCATTGGCTATTCGCCCACAAAGAAAGCATTTCGAATTTACAGCCGACGTACCAGACGAATCATCAAAACAATTCATGTAGATTTTGATGAGCTGACTGCGATGGCTTCCACACTTCATGAAATGACTCCTGCAACAATCAGTTCAGGACTCGTACCAAACCCTCCTCCTTTAACACTGTTTGTACCACCTTTAAGAACTGATTTGGATATTTTGTTTCAACTATTGTTTGATGAATTACTCAACCCTCCATCAAGTGTTGATCGCCCAGCCCCTGAAGTCATTGCTTCAATTGCTGAAGTAGTTACTCCAGAACCCGCTGCATCAACCGGTTCACCTTCCTCAACAACTGTTGTTGGGTCCCAGTTAACTTATAATGATCGAATTCCTTAAGCTTGTTTAAGGTTTAGTTATCCTAGATAAATCTAACACAGCTTAGTTTAAGAAACTTTGTTTGATAATATTAAAGATTATGCGGAATCTAATCTTTAATATAAGAAGAATTCTTCAATGAAACAGTAACACAAAAGAATATAATTTAACAATAAAAGCTCCAATATTATTATTACAAATAATACAAATACTATTCTAGTATTAGGGTTACAAAACCTTGAAGCTATGACAATTCTATATGATGAGATTTATGAGATACATAAAACTCTATGCCCTATGACCTCCTTTAATACACCAAGAAGTCCTAATATATTCTTAAAACTTAGAATATTCACTATGATCTATTCTATAAATAACTCATACTTATCACGTAAGTAATCTTGAACTCCAATCAATCTTTATCCTCTCTTCTGTCTTTATTCATTCTCTTTTGACAGTAGAAACTCTTTCAATAGTCTTAATCTTTGAGCAGTTCTAACTTTATACCAGCAGCATTAACTTAGCACCAGCAGTAGTAACTATGAACTAGCAGTACTAACTACTTAGCATATTTTTCATTAAAGTTAATGAACAGCACTAACTTTTGCTTAGCAGTAGTAACACAAACCTTAACAACAGTAACTTCAAGATCACCACGAAGTCTTTTAATCCCAACAATCCTCCCTTAAACTTGATATTCTCCTTCAAAATCTTAAGTTTCTTCATTTAAAGCTTCATTAATCACCAGGAGGATGCTTCCAAACACTTCATTGATTCTTGAGCTGCTTTGTGAGAAGTTTAAGAAGCTGACATACCATTTCACTGAAATGATCACATTGAAGCTTCTTGTTTAACATATCAGTAATTGTAGCAGGTATAAGGGGATATCTCTTCTCTACCAACATATGAATGTGCACATTTTGCTTCCTTAATGAATGAATTCTACATGAGTCATATATTTTCCAATCCAATACTTTGTAATCCTGTTGATTCCTCCATACTTGATCTTAAACATATGGATCAAACATTGTCTTTAGATCACCCCATAGCACTTTCTCATCTCCCTCCTCTAGCCTTGTTGATCCATGCTTAGCTTTTACGAATTTCCACAGGGTTTCCAAATCTTCCCTGTCAAAGCTTTTGAGCATATGACTGAAGACTAAGTACATCTTTGAACTTCCATCAGCCTTGATTATCTGGTAATAGGTTTTCTTCCCTTCTTTATGGATCTTGTAGTCAACAATGCTTGGAGGCTTAGTTGCCAAAGGAATAGCATCAATTGCTACTTCCTCTTTATTAGGAACAACTTCTATTAGTCTTTGAAGCTCTGATGTTTCATTATCCTCATCCACAATTATGTCCCCCATGGTTTCTTGGCGCCTGGGACCACTACCTGAACTAGTTCCTAAGGAACTTGGTTCATTAAGTGTTGCCTTGGATTGGGTCTTATCTATGTTACCATTGTCCTGCTCTGCTTCTAAGCCAATAGCAGTAGTGGTAGCTGGTATGTGCTTAATTACACATACCATTTTCCTTTAAAACCGGACTTAAATGACCAAAAACGTATCAAAAATACATTGTATGTGTATGTTTTCATTTATATTATGCACGAAACGAATATCCTACAAAAGGACGAAAAACGAAGCCAAAAATGACAAAACCGAGCACGAAATGGAAAAGCAAAAAAAAAAGTCAAAGTCAGCCCCAAAAAGTCAATAGTTAAAGTCAAAGTCGAAACCAAAGAAAACTTATCGGGCCAAACCGACCCTTTTTATTGGGCCAAGTCGGACCAATAAGCCATCAAGACTAGGCTTATATAAGCCTTTATCTCAAATTGGGCCTATATCCCAAACTGCCAAAACCAAAAGGCCCAAATCTTTTTTTTATTACAAACGCAGCCTAAACAGAACTAGGCCCAACTCCTTAACGGTCTGTTAATTAACATTGTTAGTGTTATACCACCACAAGGACTTTCCTTGTAAACACACCCTACACCCTTAAGGGCCTTTCTTGCCAAACCACAAACTCTTTAACACCACAAAGGACCATCTGTGCAAATAAACAATACACCCAAAGGGGCTAGACTTGCCAATACTTAAAACCTTTTACCAGTTAAAACTAAAACACAACTTTCCCGCCAATGCCTTGTTCACCCTTCCCTGTCCCTTTCCTCACCTCGTTTACTGTTCACCCCACTCCAAACCCATCACTATACCATCTATCCCCACATCCCAATTGCCAGCTTGGCAATCCTACATCACTCCATTAGCTGAAATTAATCAAGGGACACAATTGGAGACCTTGGGCACAAAGCAAGATAGATGGCCAAGATTGACTTTGGGCTTATACTCACACAACAAGCACAAGAGGTCTTTCTACTCAGTGAAGAAACACACACAAGAGGACCAAGACATAGAGGCTCTTAGTATAAATATAGGCTATTGTATTTCATTAGTTTTTGTCGAATTTATTAAGTCCATGCATTTGTATTAACAATTTGTACCATTTTAAATACTTCATTTTTATTTACCTGTCATTTAATTATCTGTCTTTTAAATACTTGCACTGTACCTTTTCTTAAGTTAATGAAATTTACTGTTTTTCTTTAATTATTGTCATTTAAGCTTACTTGTCATTTAAATACTGTTTATAACCCTTTGTATAAGCTTTTGAATCATTCAAAGCTTGTTTAAAAGTTTGTTTAATTTTCTGTCTAAAAAATCAAAAATTCATAAAAAAAAGAATCTGTCCAAGAAAGCAAGGAGCAAGGTGTATCTTGGATGGCCTTGGTTTAGAGCTTCATGGGAAGCACATAGGATTGGTTTTTAAGCTATTGAGAGCTTATTTCCTTGCCATAAGCTTTGGACTCTTTGTAAGTTTCACTTTTTTATTTTCTTGCTTATTTTTACTATAGCAGTACTTATTTATGCTTATTTCCTGCTTCTTTATGCTTGTTTAAGTTACTTTATGCTTATGTGTCTTTATTTATTACTTTGATGTTATTTATTTGAGTTTTCATGCAAAACTGTCCTTTATTTGCTTTTATTGCTTATTGCTTATTGGCTTTATTAAGTGCTTAATTCTGTTTGCATTGTGCTTATTTGTGCTTATCTTAGCTTTGCTGATATTCTGTTTTTAAAAAACTTCCTTAACTCTTCATAAATCAGCCTTAAAAGGTGTTTTTGAAACTTAAAGGGGTGTTTGGCATAAGGGTTAAATTGGGTCATTTTGGTATAAAAACCATTTGGGTCATCTTGGCCAAATTGCACAAGATCCTTCTTTAATTGTTTTAAGCTGTTTTCAAAGTTTTTTTAGTCTTAATGTTGTTTTTTTTAGTTTTTCTAAAAGGACTTTAAAATTGAGTTATCAAAACAGTTTCAAAGTTCTTATTTGATAAGATTGCTTAAACCTGTTCTAGAGTTTAGTTTTTTTTGTTCTTTTCAAGGGTCAAATGCAGTAGGATATAGGTCTTTTGGTTTACATTGTTTTGTTAAAATCTGTCAACTCTTTGTTAAGTCAATTTTCAGTTTCAAAAAGTCCCTTTTTCATTTCAAATTTCCCATCGTCTGTCTGAAATTATTTTTAGCTTTTAAATTTTTGAGCATAAGCTCCTTTTAGGTCAAGCTCAATCTGTTTTTACTTAGTTTTTATTTTTATGCTTATTACCTAGCTTATTTTGTAGCCTGCAGTTGCTAGTTGTCTTCTAAGAAAACCAAGCAGTCTTTGTAACAAGCACTTTTCTTAAGCCTTTTTCAAGGCTTATTTGGTTTTCAAAAATCTTTTTCTTTGCTGTTCTAAAAAGCTCTTAGGTCTAGCTTTAAGCTCTATATTTTCATAAAGCTAATTAAAGTTTCCTTTTTGGTTGCTTACAATAAGCCCAAAAGGTGTCCACTTAGGCTGCCCTGTGCTTCAAGCTTTGGCATTTAGCTTTTGACTTTTCAGCCTTTTCTGTCTTATTTTCTATTGACTATTCTTAGTTTAGATTTGCTTATTATCGGTTTAGTTTTGGCTATTTTGGCTCTTTTTTCTTATTTGCGTTTGCTTTATTTGCCCAAATCAAACAGCCAACTGTTAGTTGTTTTGGCTTTTGTGTTAAAGTATAATATGCCCCTTTTGTTTGATTAATTAGTGCGTATTTTTTAAGTTTCATAATAGTTTTTTTTTAAATCTGCTTTATTTTTTACCTATCTTCTATAAGGTTGTAAAAAAAAGAAAAATAAATTATTTTTTTATCAAAAAAGGTGAGGCCTAGGATTCAAACCCTGGACCCTCCCTTTAACACATACTGTCCCATACAATCCCACACACTAACCTTGCACCAGAGTAAGGGCATTGGGTTACACTTCACCCTATTTTATTTTTATTTACTTTCTTTTTCATTATTAAGATATCAGCTGTTATAAAGGCTTATTTCTGGCTTATTTTTAAATCCATCTTTAAAAATTCTTTATTTTTTCCTAGGATCCAAGTATTCTTAAAGTACTTTTCTGCATAATTTTTAGATTTTTCCTAATTGTTTAGTATTTTTTTAATCATTTTAATTTCTTTAAAACTGTTTTTAATTCATTAAAAATTAAATAAAAATCAAAAAAATATAATTTTTTTTAGAAAATTTTCTTTTATCATTTTGCACTTAGGAAAATTAATTTTGCATCCGTAGGGTTTAAATTTTAGATTTTGGTTTTTAAAGTAACTGATTTCGACTCCGGTTCGCGTTTTTCAGGCTTTATTCACATTTAGGCCTTTGTTTTAAGTTTTTCTTTAATCGTTTTTGCTTTTTAATCGTAGAAATAGTAATCCCAATCCGAATATCCTTTAACCAATCAAACACTCAATCACGAACGTTTTCACGATTCTCGATTCACGCTTCGTTGGGAGACGACCCGGGGGATTTTTGATTTTGCTTTGGTCAAAAGCAATTGATTTGAGTCTTTCGGAATACTTATCATACTATAATTGAATTATATTTGAATTTATCCTCTATAGATTATTATAATTTTATCTTACAAAAAGGTAAGTTTAAGGTTATCGATTTTTGGCGCAACTGCGGGAGGCTCTGTTTTGTTTTGATTATCCGTTTAAATAGTTTGAAGATTAGTGTTTGATTTTGTGAATATTTTTATAAAAAAATCCAAAAATATTTTACTTTTCCAATTTTGTGAATATCAATTAATTAACAATACCAAATAAGTTCTCAATTCAAAGATTTAAAACTTGCCTTTGTGTCACTTGTCAAGTACGGCTCACCTTTAAAAGTTTAACAAACTCCAAGGGGTATAAGGAGGGTTGTTCCGAGGAAACTACGACCAAAAGGAGAGGTTGTTAAATTGCTTCGCGCTTTCCGTTCCTCATCTCCTTTGTGCGTTTTTTCCTTTAAGATTAGCTTCCGTTGAAGCAAGTTGATTATTGGTTTAAGTTATTCGGTCTAATTAAAATAAATTGTTAATTAATTATGAAAAAACCAAAAATAATCCCCTTTAAACTCTTTGCCATTTAATTCTCATTTCGTCCAACCCTCCTTAACGTTTTTAATCTATGGGAGTCTATATTTACCAATTGAGTGTGCGGATGTGTGGACAACCGTCAGATGGTATTTTATTGTTATTCTTGTACGTGCTATGAAATGCGGTTGTCATGTTAACAATGGAATTTGTAAAAAATTTGTACTTATTGGGGTGGAAAACTCAACATCGCATTTTTCAACTCACGTACTCTTTTAACGAATCTCCAAATTTCTTCTCAAACACAACACACACTCTAACCCATCTTGTGTGAATTTTGCGGGATCGATGCTCATTATGGTCACTATTGTACACCTCAAGTTCCGATTATCTCTAATCCGAAACCGTGTTACGATCAAAACTATGATGAGTTCCAACAAACTTCACCGAGTTTTCAACAACAATATATTTGTTGTACCCGCTGTGGGGGCCCGCATGAGACTTGTCAATGTGATCAATTGATCTTCGATGAGCCTTATTGTGCAAATTGCGAGGGTCCTTATATGACTTTTCAATATCAACCGATGAATTATTACGAACCTAATCCGTGTAATGATTCTAATTATTCTGGTTTTGACCAAATTTAACCCCCGTAGTTTCCCGTCATTCATCAATGTCACACCCCGCCAAGGCGGAATCACGAGGTGAAACTTCATGGATATCGTTACAACACAATGGTGTCTACTATAGAGATACTAAAAGGAAAAGGAAATAACTAACGGGGATACTATGTGTCATAACAATACCCAACACAAGATAAAGGAGTATTGCATTATTAAGTAATGTCATACACGCGCAAAGCATAATCCAATAATAAAGCAATACAATCGCACACAAATTATCCATCACAACATAAGTATAAATCAAAAGAACAATAAAGAGAGCTCCAAAGCCATCCTAAGGTGCTCTTCTAGACTCTACTTGCCTCATTAGTCTCACACTGATTACTGAAAATGATGCTTATAACGTCAACATAAGTTGGTAAGAGTCATAGGTTTTAGGACATCCAAAAAAATTTAATAAACCGTACATTACTGTGATAATTAAAAAAAACATGGCGGACAATAATGTGAACTATTCATACAGCCTAACATGACATAAACATCCAAACATACCTACATCCATAGGTGTGCTACGTGCCATAACCACCACATAGTCTTTCCCTACTACCAAAGTGTGCTAAGCAGCTCGTAGGGTCTTACCACTACCAAAGTTTGCTTATTAGGTTTAAGATTAAGTCTGTGGTTGCTTATTCTGCCTGTTCATTAGCTTATTTGTCACTAAATAGCCTTAACAGTTAGCTTATAATAGACTTAGTATATAAAAATAGGTAAACTGCCTTTTTCTTAGCTTATTTTTAAGTTACAAAAAATTTGTCTTTTTTTAAGTAGCTTAATTTTGTCTGTTTTATAAGTTTTTTTTAAAAAAAGAAAAAAATATATATTTTCCAAAAAGGGAGGCCAAGGATTCGAACTCTGGACCTCCCCCTTAGCACATAGTCGTCCCACACAAACACACACTCACCAACGGCACCAGTAGGGCTATCTGTTAGCCCTACTCAACATTTAATTTATATACACATTTTCCCTTTTAGTCTTTCAGCCAAGTTTAGCTTATTTTCGGCTTATTTTTAAGCCAACTTTCAAAGCTTTTATTTTTTTTAAATCCAGCATGTCTTAAACTACTTTTATGTATTTTTTCATATTTTTCCAAAATCATTTACTATTTTTAATCATTTTTTCTTTTTAAAACAGTTTTTAATTCATAATAAATTATTAAAAAGTCAAAAAAATATAATTCTTTTTTTTAAATTTTCTTTTATCATTTTGCACATAGAAAAAATAAAATTACACTCGTAGGGTTAAAATTTAAATTTTTTGTTTTTTAAAGAACGGGTTTCGAACCCCGTTCTCGTTTTTAAGTTTAAATCGCTTTTAGCTTTCGTTTTTAGGTTTCCCGTATTCGTTTTTGTTTTTTTTGTTTTTATAATAGTAGAATATATTGTAATCCCAAACTCAAAAAAACACCTTAATCCATCATAACGCGTTGCGATCACGAACGTTCTCGATTTTCAATTCGCACCTCGACGGGAGAACGACTCGGGGGATTTTTGATTTTCCTTTGGTCAAAAGGAATTTTCTTTGAATCTTTCGGAATACTTATCGTACTATAATTGAATTATAATCTTGAAATTATCCTTATATATTTATTATATTTATTATAATTTATATATACAAAAAGGCTAGTTTTAAAGGTCATCATTTTTGGCGCCGCTGCCGGGGAGGTGTGTGCGATTATCGTTTCGTTTGAAGATTAGTGTTTGAATTTGTGTATATTTTTATAAAAACCAAAAATATTTTACTTTTCCAATTTTGTGAATATCAATTAATTAATAATACCAAATAAACGTACAATTCCCAGATTTTAAAACTGTCTTGTGTCACTTGCCAAGTACGGCTCACCTTTGGAAGTTTAACAAACTCTAAGAGGGGTATAAGGAGGGTTGTTCCGAGGAACTACGACCCGAAAGGAGAAGGTTTTTAATAGCTTCGCGCTTTCCCGCTCATCCGCTCCTTTGTGCGTTTTTCTTTTAAAGAGCTACCGTGAAGCAAGTTGATTATTGGTTTAAGTTCTTCGGTCTAATTAATTATTGAAAAACCAAAAATAATCTCCTTTAACCTCTTTGTCATTTAATTCTTTTTCTTAACCCTCTTAATCGTTTAATTCTCATGGAGTCATATTTACCATTTGAGTGTGCGGGGTGTGGACAACCGTCGGATGACTTTTATTGTTATTCGTGTAAGTGCCAAGAATGCGGTTGTCATCTTATCAATGGAATTTGTAAAATTTGTACTTATGACGGTGAAAATCCAATCGATTTTTCAACTCCGTACTCTTTTAACGAATCTCCAAATTTCTCTTACCACCCCACACACTCTCAACCCATCTTGTGTGAATTTTGCGGGATCGATGCTCGTTATGGTCACTATTGTACACCGCAAGTTCCGATTATCTCAAATCCGGAACCATGCTACGATCAAGACTATGATGAGTTCCCACAAACTTTACCAAGTTTTCCACAACAATATCCTTGTTGTGAAGATTGCGGGGGTCCTCATATGACTTTTCAATGTCAACCGATGAATTATTATGAACCTAATCCGTGTTATGATTCTAATTATTCCGGTTTTGACCAAATTGAACCCCTGCAGTTTCCCGTCATTCATCAACCTCCTCAAGAAATGAGCATGGAAGCTTTGCAAGCCCGAGAAGACCTAATGAAATCGATAGAAAACTTTCTAAAGAAATTTAATCGTATTTCTTTTAGGGAAACACCGAAGGTTTTAATGCAAGCTTGGGACAAATTTCTTGAAATTAAACATGCTTGTAAAGAAAAGCAACATCAATCCGAGGAGGTACAAGAATTGCTTAACAAACTTCTTCAAGATTTGCAAAGCATAAACGAGGAGTTGGCAGAATTTATTAATACTCCAAGTTGGAATTTGCCTACCTCATCTTATGATGATGACGACGATGAGTATTCTTTTGCAACACAAGAATATCTCATGACATGTTCTACCGCAATCACACCCGATTCACCAAAAACGGACTCCCTCATAATGGAGGATGAGCATCTTGACACTATTCCAGAGACGGAATCGGACGAATTCATAAAGTCTAGTGTTGAGGACCTTGTCCAAAACCCAAGTGAGTCCGAGGATGAACGTGAGTGTGATGTGCCCGATTGTGATGATTCTCAAACGACAAATTTTTCAACGTTTTCCAATCCTCTCTTCGACGATTCTTCCTCTAGTGATGACGAGTCAAGTCATGAGGAGGTTATTCACGAAATGAGTTTTAAAACTTATTCGAACCCTCTTTTTGATCTTGACGAGGAAATCATTTCTAGTGAGTTTAATCCGATTCATAATGAAGACCTCGATTCTACGCCGAAAGATGTTCGTTTTGATGCCGAGTCTTATCTTCTTGAATCATTAGTCAATCGTGATACTTTGATGGCTTCCTCTCCCAAGATTGATTCTCTCCTCGATGAGTTCGCCGGTGAACTCATAACAATTCCTCCAAGAATTGTTAATAGGAGCACGAGGAATATATTAGTCTTATGGAGAGGTTGCTATACGATAATTCATCTCCCTGTCCGCCAAAAGATTTTCATGCTAATCCAAATACGATCATCGAGTCTCTTCCTACATTTCCTATCCCCGTTGAGGATGGTAACTCTCTTAGTGAAGAGATCGATATATTTCCCGGTCTGGGTGACTCAATACCACCGGGTATTGAGAGTGATAATTACGACTCGGAAGAGGACGATAATTCTACTTCCCTTCCCGAGTTCGAATCATTTCATGTTGATTATCCTGATTCGGGAGATTCAACCATTGATGTGGTGGAAGACATCCCCGTTGATGTGCCTAATATTTTGCCCACCCATCCCAACCTTCATATGGATTTATACTTCATTCCTTCTCATAATGATCTCAGATCCGATCTTGATGTTTCTTCTCCTTCCGGAGATAGAAACAAGATTTACAATCCGGGGATATGCATTGAAGTCAAATCCACGAGATTTCTTGCTACTATTTCCCCCGTGATTGATACTTTACTTCCATTTTCATCCGAAAAGGAAGACAAAGTTTTCAATCACGGTGTTCTTGCTTCAAAGGAGAAATCTCCTCCTTCTTCATCACATCGGGGCTTTAAAGCTTCCAAGCTTTTTCATCATAAAAGGCCGATGTTGATCTATGGAGAGGACATTCCTATCATGGATGTCCTGTTTCTCCATTTCTATCCTTTTTGACCTGCTCAAGTATAGGGGATCGAGTCAGGCTCAAGACTCGGTTAACAAAAATAAGCGCTTCGTGGGTGGCAACTCATGCTTATCCTTATTGTTTATTAATGAATAAGTGTGTTGTGAGGAGGCTCGCCTCTTCCTTTCTCGTATTTTGTGTTTTGTTGTATGTCCAGGATTGCCCCGGATTTTGAAGCCTCTCGTGCTCATGGTTTTGTCCTTCGTTCACTCGAGCTTCAAATTCTCAGCTTCATTATGGGAATCCAATATCCAAATCTTATCGACTAACATTTATCTTTGAGCATACTTAATAAACGGCTTTAGATTTACATAGAGACCTTTCTTAAAACATTGAGGACAATGTTCAGTTCTAGTATGGAGGGGGAATCTATCGATTTGATTGTGCCTTCAGTCGTTGTTTTCATGTAATCCCGCGTAATCCCGTTTTTACCACCAAAATTTAAAAAAATATTGTGATTTTATGCAAAAATTAAAAATAAAAATAAAAAATTCCAAAAATAAAGTAAGTGTTTTGTCATAATGTTTGACTTTCCTGCTGGGTAGAATAAGAATAAATTTTGACTCGATCGAGCGTGTTGAGCTCTTAGCTTTATCCCTTAACCTTTATAAACTTGACTAAGCTAGTTTATTTGACTAAGCATTCGCGGATTTTTTTATTAAAGATTTTAAATTTGTGAAGAACGAGAAATGATAGAGTTAATTATGAGTTTGATGCTAAACAAGGATTAGTTGGAAATCTTACAACCTCATAAGTGTAATTTGTGGCTTTTTCTCCCATAAGCTCCTAACCTGACTAATAATAAGTGCTATTTTTGAAAATTAAACTTAAATCAATAATTTTTGAATAACATAAATTTTTTTAGTCTTAGTTCAAATTTATACTTAAATTTTCTAAAAAGAAAATTTCTCTATATATCATGGTAATATAAAGTGTGTAAAAAAAGTAATAATAATAAAAATAGAAACTGTGGGCTGATAAAAATTTACTGCCTCTTGCCGGCTCACAACCGATGTGGCAGTCTTCAAAAGAAGGCCCATAGTAAGAATAATAATCCGAGACTGATAAAAGTTTGCTGTATCTTGCCGGCTCACAACCGATGTTGCAGCCTTTAAAAAGGTCGAGGAATTCCTTCGTTTAAGGTGGAGGTTATAAGTATAATTATGTTAATGTTAAGAGTAATATATGTGATTTAATAAATATAGGGAAAATCTCTTTTTCTTAAATTTAAATATGCTTTTGAACTAAGACTATTTCGTTTTAAGTTGTGGTTTGAACTCAGACTATTCTTTATGGGGTGTTAAAAGCCTGGTCACCTAAGCCGGTCTCGGCTGGGATGTGCCAAGAAGAAAGTCGCTACATGGAATGATCTCGCCTTCAAAATCATAATTCTTGGGTGGAACGTAAAGCATTAAAATATTTCAAAGGTTGATCCATGGTTGAAATTCGAAATAAGCACATTCACCTAAGATATAATAATTGTTGGGAGTGAAAAGTTTCACAAGTTACAAGTATGAGTAGTGTTAGCATCATAACTTATATTTAACGGTGATTTCATTTTTTTGGAACAAGTGAAAAGTCGGGGACGATAAATTTATCCTTTTTGGGCATTTTAGGATTGAAGTGCTTCTTGTTCTATGACCCTAAAGGTTATGAAAATAACGAAAGTCAAACATGTTAGTTTACTATTTTTATAATTTAGTTTACTATTTTTATTGATTTAATTAGATTAAATCCGTTTTTAATTCATATTAAATAAAATAAAAATCAAAAAAATATAATTCTATTTCTGAAAATTATTTTTAGTCATTTAGGATTTTTAAAAAATAAAAAATATTTTTAGGTTTAAAATTTGAATTATTTGCTTAAATGTCGCGTTTTTAATTTCCCGTTTACATTTTTACGTTTAAATCTTTACTTGCTTTAATTATTGCTTGCCTTTACGTGTCTTTGCATTTGTATTTGTAGAAATAGAAAACCAAATCAAATTCTTAAAATATTCAATCACGCGATCACGAACTTAACATCGATTTTCAATTCGCACCTCGTCGGGATACGACTCGGGAAGGTTTTGAATTTTACTTTGGATAAAAGTAATATTGTTGAATCCTCACGAAATACTTATCTTATACTATTACTGATAATTAGGTATTTAGAATATATATTTAAGTATATATAGGCTAAGTATTTGGTAATCAATTTTTGGCGCCGCTGCCGGGGAGGTGTGTTACGATTATCGTGTTTCGTTCGAAGATTAGTGTTTTGAAGACCCTTCCTCGTGAAGTTATCATTTTCCGTTTGTGAATATTTTCTTCTATTATATAAATATATAAATATAAAAATACAAAAATATTTTACACTTCTATTTTTATTTTATTTTAATATTAAAAAAAACCCGTTTGTTAATTGTTGTTTCGGCTCATCTTTAGTTAACAAACTATAAGAGAGGTATAAGGAGGGTCGATCCTACGAACTTGGACCCAAAAGGAGAAGGTTTTTAAAACGCTTCGCGCTTACCCGCTCCTCCGCTTCTTTGTGCGTTTTCTAGAGAGCTACCGTGCACTTTTGACTTTCGGTTATCAAAAATATCTTTCTTTCTTATTATTATTATGAATTATTTTAAAAATCTATAAATATTCTTCTTTACCATCTTATCCGTTTAATTCTTATTTTCTCAACCCTCTAATTTCGTTTAATTCTTATGTCGTCATTCAACCAACTTAATTGTTTTGGGTGTGGAGAGCCGATTGATGATTTACGTTGTTGATGGTGTACTTGTGAGAGGTGTGGATATGATCTTAGAGATGGATTTTGTTTGTTTTGCAATTCAAGAGACGGAAATTCATTCGCTTATGATCTAAATCCGAATTCTTTCGATGATTCTCAAAATCTTTTCGACTACCCTCCACTATCCCAGTACCAAATGTATTCTTGTGAGTTATGTGGGATTGATGCTCATTATGGTTACGATTGTCCACCTAAAGTTCCGTTTGTCTACAATCAGGACTCGTGTTTCAATCAGAACTTTGATAATAATTTTCCACAAACTTTACCTATTTTTCAATAATAATTTCTTTGTTGTAAAAACTGCAGGGGTCCTCATGAGACTTTCCAATGTCAACCGATGAACCAAAATTTCTATAATTCTAATTCTTCCGGTTTTGACCAAATTCAACACCCACAGTATTACGTCATGCATCAACCTCCTCAAGAAACGAGTAAGGAAATTTTACACGCCAAAGAAGACCTAATGAAATCTATACAAACATTTTAAAAAAAGTTTAATCGTATATCTTTTAGAGAAACGCCAAAGGATTTAACGCTAGCTTGGGAGAAATTCTTTGAAATTCAGCATGCTCAACCAGAGGATATACAAGAATTGCTTCATAAACTTCTTAAAGATTTGCAAATTATAAGGGAGGAGCTAACAGAATATATTAATTCTCCGAGTTGGAATCGTCATGCCTTCTACGATGACGATGATGATGATGAGTACACTATTCAATATAAGGAATATTTAGAGAATTCGTCTAATGCAATCGCACCCGTCTTACCAATCGAGGAACCCAATAACTCTCTAAGTATGGGGGACGAGCATCTTAGCACTATTTCGGAAACAGAATCGGACGAAGTAACAAATTCTAGTGTTGAGGACCTTGTCCCAATCCCAAGTGAGTCTGAGGGTATTTCCAACGATACGTGTGATGTGCCTTTTTGTGATAATTCTCCTCCTCTTGATGTTTTAAACGTTCACTTTGAAATTTTCTTCGATTTTAACGATGATTGTACTTCGAGTGATAATGATTATTTTGAGGACATCGATTATGTTGAGGCATCACCTCCCGATTCTGAGCTCGTGAAGGATGACATACTCCATGAGAAATTATTGAATATCAATCTTCTTATTGCTTGTGATTTACCTTCGAGTGATGATTTCTCTCCCATTAGTATTTTTGAGGAAAAATCTGTGACTTTCTATAACCCTCTTTTTGATTCAAATGATGATTTTACCTCTAGTGATAACGGTTCACTATCCGATGAGCACGTTCCGAAAGATGTTAAAATTTACTCGAAGAAATAAGCCAAAAAGGGCTTATGGCTTAAAGGGGAAAAACCCCTTAAATACCAACTGCCCCAAGAGTCTAACAAAAAGACCCAAGGGCGCAATTGTTTTTGAATAGTGTGTGGTCCGTGTTAATGTTGGTAATGTTGAGGTTAAACCTTGGAGACCTCACCTCAATTACCAAATTTTTAATGCACAATTTCTTTTTGGAAAAAAAGCATGATATAAGATAACTAACCAGGTTTAATAAAAAGATTTTTTTTATAAAACTTATTTTTAAGCAAGAAAAAGCTATGAATCAGTAGCAGATAGCAAAAATTTAACTATAACACTTAAAAACTAACTGTTTGAGTTTTAAGATTAAATAAGCTATAAGAAATGCTAATAAGCTGAAAACAACCTTGCCCCTAGACCTAATAAACACAAGTAACTAAAAATAAGCAAGCAGATAAGCTAGAAAAGCTTTTAAAAGCAAATAAGCCTATTTGCTAAAACACACCTAAAAATAGTCTAATAGGGCACTTTTAAGCTGAAAAATTTATTGCGGGCATAAGCTGATCTATGGGGTCTAAAAGCTAACAAACAGATAAAGATAGGACTATAATATAGAAACAGCAAACTTTATTTACCATTTTTGAATAACCTAATAAGCTAGAAAAATGACTTATGAAAATGGCAGTTTCACTCAGTATGTGCTGAGTTAAGTTTTTGTAAAGACAAAAAAGGCTTATTGCAGCCCTATTAAACATAAGCAAATAAGCTAAAGAAACTTAAATAAGCTCAGAGAGATCAAGACTATGCTACCATCATCCTATACTATCAAACTTAAGACATGAAACAGATTTAAACTAACCTGAAAGTGACATAGAAAAGTGCTAAAAATCAGACCCATTACTTGAAAACCAAAACAGTTTTGACCCATATTAACTAAAACTAATGTAACAGTACTAAAGCTTGTGATACCAGATTCTAACACCCATTTTGAATGCATTATAAGCTCAAAAACACAATTCTAAAACCTTGAATCTTAAAATCAAAAGAAAAGACAGATTAAGAACAAAAACTTTCACAGATTGCTATTACTTTTGCAAGATACATTAAAACAACCTAGAATGATTAAAACTTAACTCAAATTGATCTAAAACATATTTATAAAGATTCAAAAATGATTTTTGTGAACCAAAATGGTCAAATAGTACTAACCATAAGGTTAGTACTGCTAGCCAAACACCCCTTTAAAAATTCGGTTTTTCATTTTAACTTATAAAAAAGAAATTTAAGCCAAGATTTTGAAAGACAAGTTATAAGCTAGCAACAAAAAGCATCAACAAGCACTTTCCAACAGATTATAAGCACTAATAATAAGCTAACAAGAAAAAGCTCAAAATAGCTAAAAACAAGCCTATTTATGAAAAACTTGAACAAATTGTTTCTAACTAACAATAAAAGCATATTAGTAATAAAAAGAATATAAGCAATAGTTAAGAATAATATAAGCAAGAAATAAACAGAGTTAAGCAATGGAATAGTCAAAGCAAGATTTTAGCTGGAATATAAAAGCCGTGAGACTTACAACTGCACTTTGCACTAAACAAGGCAACATTTGCTCTATGAGATTAATCACTGCTCTGGCTTATCACCAAATAGCCAATAAATACCATAGCTTATTCCATTATATGCTTATCATCCAAAAAGCTAATAACCCCAATTTTGGTTAATGTAACAGTACCCTTACTAAAACCTTTTTTTAAAAACTTGAATGAGTCTAAGAGGATGTATAAGCTTATAAAAGCTTATAAACAGAACTTGTAAACATTAATAAGTTTGATTGCATAAAGCTTAAAAAGACAAATTTGTATAAATCTTAAAACTGAAATTTCATTAAGTTTAAAAAGATTACAATGCTTGAACTTGAACATACAATAAAAGTAAATGACAAATAAGTAAAATAATTTGAAAACAAGTTTTACACTACTCCTAAATTACCCCCTTACAAACTGAAAATAAGCCCTATTTATATAAAAATTGCAATGCACAGGTGTGGTTCTTGTGTTTCTTGTGAGAGAGACTTCAAAGTCATAATCTTAACCCTTCATTTGTCTTGTTCACTAAGTCTATCAATCTCAGCCCTTGATTTTGCCTTCTAAACATCAACCAATGAGAATTCTTTAGATCGCCAAGGTGGAATTTGGTTGTTTGTGATGTGGGGTGAAGGGTTTGTTGTTTTGTTGCAGGGGTGTAAGTTTGGGGAAAAGGATTGGATAGTGACGTTTAGGTTTGGCGGGAAAATGGGTTTTTGGCTTGACTGGGTATGACTGGGTTAACAGGGTGTTAATGGGATTAGGGGATTTAGGGTTTGAGGGAGATTAGGAATGATGGATGATTAATGGGTGATTAGGGTTTAGGGGAATGAGGATGATGAACAGTGGATTAGGCGAGAATTAGTTTTATGGGTTTGGGTTTGAAAGTGATAATGTTGGCCCTTCTTGTTTGGTGGTTGTTGCATGGTTAGTCCTTCAAGGCCTAACCATGTTAGTCCCTAAAGGACTATAGGTGAAAACAGTTAACGACCTTATCAATAGGCACGTTAAGTCTTGTATAGACTTATTGGGCTGGTTTGGTACTTGGGCCCAGTTTTGGCAGATTGATATTTAATAAGCCCAAGTGTTTTAAGGATTTTATAAGCCTTGTCTTCATGGCTTATTGGGCTGACTTGGCCCAATAAAATGGGTCAGGTTGGCCCGATAAGTTTTCTTCGGTTTCGGCTCGGCTTTGACTTTGACTTTGCGGGGTTGACTTTTTGGTTGACTTTTTGGCGTTGACTTTGACTTTGCGGGGTTGACTTTTTGGTTTTGTCAATTTTGGGTTTGTTTTTGTCCTTAAGTTAATATTCGATACCTACACAGTAAATAACACAAAACAAGAATATATTTGGCATTTTATGTCCTTTATTGGTCATTTGGGTCGTTTTATTAGGTACAAAGTATGTGTATTTAAGCACATACAAAAATCCCTCATACTGAAATATTTTCGTGTCCTCACGCAATGCTATAAGTAAACACTTTAGAAAACCAAGGAGTGTCAATCCCCCTTGACTAAATACCTCAAAAAGTAGCTAAGTGTTCATCAAAGGGAATTAAAGAATCGTTAGTTTTGAAAAGCCTGTTTTTACCTTTTTAAAATAATACAATTTTCTTATTACCACACATATTATATGTTTTGAATTTTTCTTTTTTTTATCATTTTTTTGTCTTTTCATTTCAAACAACTAACATAATACATGTTTGGACTTTTGTTATTGCTCATAAATTTAAGGGTCACAGAATAAAGAAGCACGTTAATCCTAAAATGCTCCAACAGGAAATAAAATCCTCGTTTCGGAATTTTTTCCACCTTGTCTCCAAACCAAGCTTAAAACGAAAATCACCGTTAAATACAAGTTAAGATGCTAACACTACTCATACTTGTACCTTGTGAAACTTTTCGCTCCCGACAATTATTATATCTTAGGTGAATGTGTTTTTTTCAAAATTTCAAAATTAGATCAAATCATTTTGCTAATAATTTCTATTGCCGTCAACGTTCCACCCGAAAAAAAAAAAAATGTAATGAGTTTGAAGGCGTGATACCCATGTAGGACTTTCATCTCGGCAGTATCACCAACCTTGCGGTCTAAGTGACCAGGCTTTTGACACCTCACAGAGACAAGTATCGGGACTCACGGGACCTTCGGTTTCAAAACCCTATGGGATTTCCCGTATATGAATAAAAATCACAACTTAAAACGAAATAGTCTTAGTTCAAAAGCATATTTAAATTTAAGAAAAAGAGATTGTTCTTATATTTATTAAATCACATTTATTACACTAAATATAACTATACACCCTTTAAACTAAGGAAATCATCGACCTTTTAGAAGGCAGCAACATCGGTTGTGAGCTGGCAAGATGCAGCAAACTTTTGTCAGTCCATAGTTTTTTATTATTCTTATTACCTTTTTTTTCATTTTTTTAGCACTTTATATTACCATGATATAGAGAAAATTTCTTTTTAGAAAATTTAAGTATAAATTTGAACTAAAATTATTGATATCGACTATACTTCAAAAATTGTTGATATAAGTTTAATTTTCGAAGAAAGCACGTATTATTAGTTCGGTTAGAAGCTTATGGGATAGAAAAGTCACAAACTACACTTATGAGCTCTTAAGATTTCCAACTAATCCTTGTTTAGCATCTAACTCATAATTAACTCTATCATTTGTCGTTCTTCGCAAATTTAAAATCTTTAATAAAAAGATCCGCGAATGCTTAGTCTAAAAGTTAAGGGACAAGCTAGATCCCAACACACTCGATCGAGTCAAAATTTATTCTTATTCTACCCAGCAGGAAAGTCAAAAATTGTGACAAAACACTTATTTTATTTTTGAAAATTTTTAATTTTTTAATTTTTTTGGTATTTTGGTGGTAAAAACGGGATTACGTGAAAATAACGGCTGCGAATACATTTAAATCGATAGATCCCCTCCCCCCATACTAGAATTGAACATTGTCCTCAATGTTTTAAGAAGGGTCTCTACGTAAATCTAAAGCCGTTTATTAAGTATGCTCAAAGATAAACGTTAGTCGATAAGATTTAGGATATTAGATTCTAAAATGAAGCTGAGGATGTGAAGCTCGAGTGAACGAAGGACAAAACCACGAGCACAAAAGGCTTTAAAATCTGGGCAATCCTGGACATACAACAAAAACCATGAAACACGAGAAAGGAAGAGGCGAACCTCCTCACAACACACTTATTCATTAATAAAACGATAAGGATAAGCATGGGTTGCCACCCACGAAGCGCTTATTTTTGTTAACCGAGTCTTAAGCCTGACTCGATCCCCCATACTTGAGCTGGTCAAGGAGGATAGAAATGGATAAACGAAACATCCAAGATAGGAATGTTCTCTCCATGAATCAACATTGGGCTTTTATGATGAAAAAGCTTGGAAGCTTTAAAGCCCCGATGTGATGAAGAAGGAGGAGATTTCTCCTTTGAAGCAAGAACACCGTGATTGAAAACTTTGTCTTCATTTTCGGATGAAAATGGAAGTAAAGTATCAATCACGGGGGAAAGAGTAGCAAGAAATCTCGTGGATTCGACTTCAATGCATATCCCCATATCGTAAATTTTGTTTCTATCTCCGAAAGGAGAAGAAACATCAAGATCAAATCATGAGTTCTTTATTGAGAAGGATATGACAGTCGAAATTATATGAAGGGTGGGATGGGTGGGGAAAAATATTAGGAACTATAAACGGTGATGTCTGTCCACCACTATCATTGGTGAATCTCCCGTATTAGGATAATCGACATGAAAACTATTCGAACTCGTGAAGGGAGAGGTAGGGAATTATCGTACCTTCTTGAGTGTAATCAATCACTCTCAATACCCGGTGGTATTGAGTCATCCGGACCAGGAAATATATCGATCTCTTCCCTAAGAGAGTCACTTTCATTAATGGGTAGGTAATGTAAGGAAGAGACTCGAATGATTCGTTTTTGGAATTAGCATGAAATTCTTTCGCTGCGAACGGGGAGATGAATTATCGTCTCATATAGCAAACCTCTCCAAAAGGACTAATATATTCTCTGTGCTCTCTATTAACAATTCTTGGGGAATATTATGAGTCGTCCGGGCGAAAACTCCAATGAAAGACAGTACTCCCACACTCCCATCCCTTGGGGAGCCGCAAGCCCCTCTCCAACACGCTCAATCCCCAATTGCAGTAATCGATTCAATGAAGACTACAGATCGGTATCCAACCACCGATCATTTCTTCCAAGATAGATTCCTGCCCACCTTCAGCGGTCCTCCCCCCCCCTCCCCACAATTTTGTGTGGGGATTAAACTCACTAGAGATGATGTTCCTCGTCAAGGATCAAAAAGATGGGTTTGAATTAGTTTAAAACTTATTTCCTGTGAAAACCTCCTCATGACTGATTTTTATTCTTGTATCACTAGACGGTAGAGAAATCATCGAAGAGAGGATTGGAAAACGTTGAAAAAATTATCGTTTGAGAATCATCACAATCGGGCACATCACACTCACTTTCGATATCGGAAAAATCCTCGGACTCACTTGGGATTAGGACAAGGTTCTCAACACTAGACTTTATTAATTCGTCTGATTCTGTTTCTGAAATAGTGCTAAGATGCTCATCCCCCATACTTAAAGAGTTATCAGGCTTCTCGGTTGGTAAGACGGGTGTGATTGAAATAGTATACTCCTCGCCATCATCATCATCATCATTGTTGCAGAAGGCAGGACGATTCTAGTATGGAGTATTAATAAAATCATCCAACTCCTCGTTTATACTTTGCAAATCTTGAAGAAGTGTGTTAAGCAATTCTTGTACATCCTCGGATTGAGCATGCTTAACTTCAAAAAATTTGTCCCAAGCTTGCATTAAAACCTTTGGTGTTTCCCTAAAAGAAATACGATTAAACTTCTTTAAAAAGTTTTGTATCGATTTCATTAGGTCTTCTCGGGCTTGTAAATCTTCCATTCTCATTTCTTGAGGAGGTTGATGAATGACGGGAAATTACGGGGGTTGAAATTGGTCAAAACCGGAAGAATTGGAATTGTGAACATTTTGATTCATCGGTTGACATTCAAAAGTCGCATGAGGACCCCCGCAATTTTCACAACAAAGAAATTGTTGTGGAAAACTTGGTGGAGTTTATGGAAAATCATCAAAGTTTTGATTGAAACACGGGTTCTAATTGTAGACAAACGGGACTTGAGGTGGACAATCGTAACCATACTGAGCATCGTTCCCACACTACTCACAAGAATACGTCTGGTACTGGGGTTGTGGAAGATAGTCGGAAAGATTTTGAGAATCATTGAAAGAATTCGGATTTGGATCATAAGCGAATGAATTTACAGCTCTCGAAGCGCAAAATGAACAAAATCCACAGTTTAACTGGCCTTCACACCCGGAACAAGTGACTGACTTTCCATCTCTATACGTGTAATTTAAACAAATTCCATTTATAAGATTAACACCACACTGCTGGCATGTACATAGATAACAATAAAAGCCATCACATGGTTGTCCACACCCCACACACCCACGTTAGTTATACGAAGACATGTCCAAGAATCAAATGGATAAGAGGGTAAAAAAGATAAGAATTAAACGAATAAGAGGATAAAGAAGATTATTTATATCAAAATACATAAGAAAGAAAAAAGAGAGGTCACAGGGGTCGAACCTGTGACCTCCCCCTTTCATAGCATAGCATTTAACACCACCACACACAACCACTGCCCTTGGGACTTTTCACCTGTTATAGCTTGCAACATTAAATACTTAACCCTTGTTTTAGCCATTTAGCTTATCAGCCTATTTTAGCTTAATACTATCTTATTCAAATAAGCTGGTAACTCCTTTTTATTTATCTTAA
>BQNB010044913.1:0-44604 GCA_026074375.1 Tanacetum coccineum
AAAAAATATATATTTTTTGCTTTTTATTGGCTTAATTCATTAGTGCATGAGATTTTTTTCTTATAGATATCGGTTCCTATTTTTCTTAAAATTTCGGTTCTCGGATCCATCGTTTCCGGTTCCAGTTCCACCGGTTATAGACCCATGCTCATCCCTAAAACAAATACACTCATTTTTGGAGTCACCATTCTTTTTTCTTTCTATACTTCCATCACAATACAATAATCATCATCATCAACCAACAAAGTTTGAATGTACGTGGGTGTAGTGAGTACGAAAAAAGTAAGTTGGTCATTACGGTACAAATGAGAAAGTATGTTGGTAATAAATGACATTTACCCTAAAATATTTTTGCCAGCACGGAACGTATATGCCAGCGTGTCAGTAACAAGTTGTGATCTTGGTAATGTCAAACAAAATTTAAAAGTTCGTTGGTGTAATGTGTAAAAAAAAGTAAGTCGGTAATAAATAACCTTTATCCTTTCTTTATAAAGAAACCAGTAAATAATAACAACCTTACCAAAAACTTAACACGTGGGCACCCAATTGCTTAACAACTTTCCTTATTTAACAAAAAAATAATGAGCAATTATCAAAACAATGAACCATTACAAAAACATAGTAACTATACAACAAGTTTATAAACCTACAAGTGCGGACATCTTTTTGTATGATATCATTTATAAAAACATACAAGTTTTAATTTCTCCGTAGAATATAGATACTAGTTATAATACCCCGTGCACGCATGGGGTTTTAACATAAAATTTTGATTACTTATCAATAATTTGTTTGTGAGGTTTAATTTAAATTGCATAGGATTATATCGTACATAGTTATTATCACGTCCTTGTCCTTCTTAGTTTTGATAATAAAATTTTTAAATTTCATTAGACCTTAATCTTTGTAAAATTACTCCCTTCTTTTCTAAGTTTTTTTCTTTATGTTTTTTACACTTATACTTTTATGTTTAATTCTTTTTTTTTCACTATATAAAAACGTGGGTTTTTTTTTGCCAATTTTGAAAATATTTTGACTTTTCTAATTAAAAATAATTTAAAAAACCTTAAAAAGAAATTTTAATTAAGAAAAAATATTACTAAATTTAGTATGATTTAATTTTTTTGAAATACAAATATCCTAATTGACGTTTTCATTTACTATGTAAAAGATTAGTCAAGTGTGAAAATGTTATGTACGGCTACATCGGTCGTAATCTATTAGTATCATTATGCTTTGCATGTGAAATGCTTATCTAACAACTGATTTTGATAGGGTCGTCTAAGCAGAAAATGTAGTGTTTATGAATCACAAGATTTCATCCGCATATGACAATATAACAGATACAAAGTCATATAAATTGCATTACTATTGTCTAAGTTCATGACACCGAAGCGTTAACATATACCAACAATAAATAAATGCCCTTGCAGGTGTCTAACCCGGGACACCCGTAATCTGACTCAAATGAAACTGTGTTTGCTTGACTAATGTCAGTCTAAGACAAACAGGGATTGTTAATCCTAATAGATCTATCCATAACATTCACGCTCACAAAGATTGGTGGTTCATGATAAATTAGGCAAATAGCAACTTGGGTTAAATTGGGACTTAGACCCATCAGTAATCAGTAATTGCACTTGTATTCACACGTTTGAAATAAGCAATGTTCTCACCCCAAAAGATGATTTAAAATAGTAGAGTAGGGGCTATGAAAAACTCACCTTGAGAGTTAATCGATGGAGATTGGTAATTGATTAAGGCACGTCAAATAGCGACCCAATCAAACACCTAAGTGATTATAACAATTACTAAGTTTACATTCTAAAATTAATGCAATGAATTATGAAATTAGTCAAAAGGGCCTGGTCGCTTATGAGGTAACGTTTTATGTTTTACCAAAGTGTTGATTAAACCGTTGGTTCTGGTGATGATACACGGCTACGCACCTATAAGTATTTATTCATAATTTAAAGTAAATATGTATTTAAGATCACATGATACGATTTAGGTTTTATTAATATAACTATTATTTTTAATAACTATTGAATTATATACATATGTTTATCTCGCTCATTTATATACCTTTAGTTATCGCTTAAGTCTCGAATACACATCCATGTTGTATATTGTATTTCACGTGAAATTGTCTAAAGACTTCGTATTAATATTCTTATGCTTCATGACTTTTAATTTAAATCATATGGCTTTTAAAATCATAATTTAAACTCAAATAGGTTTTGAACAATTACTAAACTATCAAATTATCATTCCCAACCTATACGCATTAATAGGTTGTACCCGTTAAATAAACTATACTTGTTTAAATAACATCTTTTGTCAATTTAACCTATACTTGTTTATAATTCAGTTAAAATAAAACTATTCTTGTTTAATAAATCGTCAACCATTTTGAGCTCGAACTCATAGTTCGAATATATATATATATATATAATATATATATATATATATATATATACATATATATATATATATATACATATATATATATATGTCGAAGTTCATATTAGAAAGAATATCATGATTGTTCCTTATGACAACTTGTCTACATTATACACAACAGGGTCATTTGTTATCTATAAATCTATCACGTGAACATATAACAAAAGCATACATGTCCACCTCTTTTCTTTGTTTTCTTTTTGTGGTTTACCTGACGCAACAGTGAGTTTTTAAACTCACTGTTTCTGGTTTCATTTCCCTCGTAACAAAGCTCAATGTAATAATATATATATCACGTGTACTCTTTTTTTTTTTCTGCTTTCTAACGCATGCAACAGGAAGTTTGACAACCACTTTTGTGGTGTCATTTGCTTCCACACACGCACTCCTAATATATATATGTATAAGTTTTTCTTGTTCCCTCCATAGCTTATTATATGTATATATAGATAGAGAATATGATTTAGTTCTTTGCTTGTTTCTCTTTTGTTGCCTAACAACGCACAACAGTGGGTCATAATTTTCACCGTTCGACCTCCTTTCTTTTGTTACTCAGGCGACAAGACAACATGCAGGTTTTAGCTTTATGTGCATATTCTACATATGATCGTGACTTGTGTTTTAAACTACGGGGTGGCCAGATTTTGAGACGCCATACGATCTCCTGTCTCATGTAGAAACGCACCTGCGAATAGCAAGTATTGACTCGTCTTGGTTTGTTTATTAGCGTGCGATATAAGTGGGGTCATAGGTTCAAAACAACACGCACTGTGTGCTTGTTCTTACGGCGTCAGTGACGCACTCACAGCGAGCAACCTGCTGCTGTGGTCTGTCTTAAGTTTTGTGGTCAACCTATGCTATTCATCGTGGTCACTTAGAGTTATGGCTTGGTTTATGGTCTCGTTACTAGCCTTATACATGTTTAAGGTAAATGAAATCCTCCTGGTTTTGTTATTTGTCCTTACAAACTATGTGTTGGTTTACTAGTTTTCTCATATGTTGTTAGTTTTTGTGCATGGCAAGACCAAGGTTCTTTGGCATGCACACACACGAACCATGCCTGGGTTGTATGTTGCTTAATAGCCATGCTAATCCAAGGTTTTTGTTTAGTTAGCCAAGGTTAAATGTGTATTGGGTTGTTGGTCGTTTGTTAGGTCACAAAGGAAATCGACATAGCATGATAAATACTAAACAAAAGAAGAGGGAACTTACAAAGTCCAAGTATTGTTAAATGGGTTGAGGCGTGACGACAACGAGGAACTTGAACCAATCTCTTAGTTAATACTACTTCAACCCAACGTTCACTAGCTCTTGAAAGCTTACTCCTACTGACTTGTGTAATCTTTGTTTTTAAGTTTTAGTTGTGATGAAATTGGTTCGTGCATGGTGGCTATTTATACTACAAGGTGGTTACTAGTTCCCTGAGACATGCATGTGAATGATATAATTCATATGTACTATTTATTTATGATACTATTCGTAATGATCCTTCTTTTATAATACTGTGGGAGAATACTCACTATTGATTGAATTGAATTTGAAATGCAAATGGAACAAGACGTAGCAGTTGAGTATTTTCAAAAGGTGTAGGACATGAGATTCAAAAATGAAATGATGGTGTCAGTCCGCTTAGTTTGAATTTTCCCTTCTACTGATTGACTTTGATGAGATTTGCACATTTGTGTTTTTGGGAGATGTAACATCAAGTTACATTATTTATTTAGTAACGTCTATATATATATTGGTTCATTCACACATTATTTATTGAAGTATGAACGGGTTCACGAAATAATATAGTCGTGCGACGTTGCTTCGTGCGGTGTAAAATAAAATATGATTTTTATTGTTATTACGCGATCTACAATATCCTTTTAGACATAGAATGATAACGGTAATATTCGTGTGAAATTTAAACGTTCCGTGATAAAATAATGCATTGACGATCATAAGATAACTTCTCGTTGAAATTAACGGTAAACTTGCAAACTTGCAGTACATGACTTTTTACTTAATGAAACGAGAATCAAATTTTATTGCGGGTTGTCACATCCGCCCCACGTTATGCGATTTCGTCCTGGAATCAAGACGTTGTAGTAGATCGTGGGTTTTTGAATGGGTGAGGGTATTTCTCCATGAACTGGTCTTCGCGTTCCCACGTGTACTCTAGACCTCTACGTGCATTCCAACAGACTTTAATGATAGGTATAGGGCTTCGTTTAAGTTGCTTGACCTCGTGGGCCATAATCTCTATGGGTTCTTTAACGAAGTTGAGCTTGTCGTCGAGTTGGATCTCTTCCAACGGAATGACGAGCGTGTCATTGGATAAACACTTCTTTAGATTGCAAATGTGAAACACGTTGTGTACTCGACTAAGTTCTTGAGGTAATTCCAAATGGTAAGCTACTGGACCAATCCTTTCTATGATTCTGAAGGGTCCAATATAGCGAGGGTTCAACTTTCTACGCTTTCCAAATCGCATCACACCCTTCCAAGGTGCGACTTTGAGCATAACCTTATCTCCGACTTCAAATTCAAGGGGCCTACGCCTCTTGTCAGCATAGCTCTTTTATCGATCACGTGCAGCTTGCATTCGATCCCTAATCTTGAAAATCTTTTTTGTAGTCTCATGAATAATCTCTGGTCCAGTAATTTGTGCTTCTCCAACTTCAGCCCAACAAACAGGCAAACGAAACTTTCTACCGTAAAGTGCTTCAAACAGTGCAGCTTTAATGCTCGTGTGATAGCTGTTATTGTACGAGAATTCCACCAAAGGTAGGTGTCTATCTCAACCATTCCCAAAGTCAATCATGTAAGCTCTTAGCATGTCTTCTAATGTTTGAATGGTTCTCTCACTCTGACCATCAGTCTGAGGGTGATACGCAGTACTCAGGTTTAACTGCGTACCTAATGCCTCATGCAAGGATTGCCAAACTCTTGAAGTGAAATGGCTATCACGATCGGAGATGATTGACACCGGTAGACCATGTCTTGCTACTATATCCTTCATGTACAGCCTCGTTAATTTTTCTGTTGAATCTATCTCCTTTATTGGTAAAAAGTAAGCAGACTTAGTAAGACGATCAACAATGACCCAAATCGAATCGTATCCTGCTACTGTCTTGGGTAGTTTGGTGATGAAATCTATTGTTATATTCTCCCATTTCCATTCTGGTATATTGGGTTGGACTAATAAACCAGAGGGCCTTTGATGTTCAGCCTTAACCTTAGCACAAGTTAGGCATTTGCTGACATATGTGGCGATGTCCGCCTTTATGTTTGGCCACCAATATAACATTTTCAGGTCATGGTACATCTTGACGGATCCTGGATGAATAGAATACTTTGACTTATGCGATTTGTGCATAATCAAGGACCTCATGTCACCGTAACATGGTAACCAACTTCTATTATCCAAGCATAATGTTCCATCAGCGCGGGCTTCTAACTTCTTTAGCATGCCACTGATATCTTCGGCTTCAAGGTTTTCAACCCTAATTGCTTCTTTCTGAGCCTCAAGGATTCATGACGGAAGGTCCAAGCCAATGGTCATAACCAAGGCTCTTACTCGTAAACGTATCTATTTTGTACAAACCAACTATATTACTTGTACCAGATTCTTTAATTATGTGAAAATAGCTAATGCCTTCTTTCTTGCAGTGTTTCTATTTCTTGGGAGAGCACAATGACTCGTTGGAGTATGTCTGTTTCACCATGTAAAACGTTCATCTGGCCACCAGCTCCCATTTGTTTGGAACCTGCTTAATTTATAAACGAGTGATATGCCAAATGTATTTAGAAAGAGATTCTTAATTTGCGTAAGGATGTTGATCTTGCTTATAGATGTGTTATGAATTATAACTAGATATTAGATGCACGATGGCAACGTTACGTTGGTCTTTTCATTATGTGTCATTTAATCCGTTTCTTTTCATACTTAATAAGTAGAGCCTGTAACCGGCTTTACTTTCTGTTAATCGTTCTTATGTGTATAAAGCATCCGAATTAACGTAGATAATTGTTGACGAATAGAAACCATTCAAACATATCTTTCAAAAAGTTTAACACTTAAAAATGCTCCGTCGCAACGCGAAACCGCTGTCACCCTCGTTATATGACATGTGTAATATCATTTGTGATTTCATAAACATAGTTAATGTCTAATATCATTTGTGATATTTTAGAAACAAGCAGTATATTTTTAACCTTTAATATCACATGTGATATTTCATTGATTTGCATATATTTTTTATATATTATCACATATGTGTTTTCTAATATTTTTATACTTTTCATGCGCAAGAAATGTTTTAATGTCGGTTCATGGTTGCTTAAGAATGAAACTTTGCTCAAAATTGTGTTCATTTTAGACTTTTTTAAACTCACTGTAATCAATGTTATCTATCACTTGTGATATTATACTCTGAATAGGAATAAAATGTTTAAGCCTCTTTGGGTGAATTTTATTTTGCTTAAAATCAATGATAAATAATGTAACACTTGTTTGATTTTGAGAATACGTCTAGTTTTTAGTTTCATAATTTGAAAAGTATCTTAGGTGGTATAACCATACATGAATAATGTCTATTTTTGCTCATTTTATTGCTTTATCACCTATGATATTACTCATATGTAAAATACCAAAATTAATGTTACATTCTTTTGTTTTATCACATGTGATATTACTCATGTGTAGAATACCATAATTCGTTTCACATTATATTGCTTTATCACATGAGATATTACTCTTAAGTGACTAAGAACGATAATTTAAATACTCTTCATCTTCCTTACAGTGTTATATCACAAGAGATAAATAAGTGTCACTTACAAATACCAAAATGAATAAAAATGAAGCAAATTATGAAAATAGAAACTTGACGTAATCTTAAAATTAAACAAGTGTTTGCATTGCTTTTGATCAAAATAAGAATTCGCCTAAAGATGCTTAACCCTTTTAATCCTACTAACAGTATAATATCACAAGTAATAAGTTTGATTAATGTTTTAAGATTTCAAAAATAATTACAATTAGTGTCACATTATATTACCTTATCACGTGTGATATTAATCGTATGTGGAATACCTTAACTAGTGTCATATTATATTGCTTTGTCACATGAGATTTTTAATAATTTATCACTGGTGATATTACAAGGGGTAATAATTGTTAAGCCACACATGAATCTTAGTTGAAAATTGTTATATTTATCACCGGTGATGATACAATCTTAGGGGTAATCAATGTTAAGCCGCGAGTGAATTTTAGTTGACAGATATTATATTTATCACTGGTGATATTATAATAATTAGGGAAATTAGCTTAAACAAGACAGTGTTCTAAAAGGCGTGCCTTTGCGACGCCAAGGCATGAGATGTGGCCTCCATGTTACAAAATAGACCAAGGCGTAGACTCTATGCGTGGCGTGAGATAAAGCGCGAAAACGTGCGCTAAGGCGTGAGGCATGGCGAGATTTTAGATCCCCCCCCACCCCCCCCCCCCCCCCCCCCCCCCCCCCCCCCCCCCCCAAAAAAACCCCCCCCCCCCCCCCCCCCCCCCCCCCCCCCCCCCCCCCCCCCCCCCCCCCCCCACCCCCCCCCCCCCCCCCCACCCCAACTCCAATAATTTTTTTTCTTTTCAAAATGAACACTATTACATGTAAGGATAGTTTCTTAACTTTATTCATATGTATAGCGCTTTATGTAAACTCAATATATATGAAATATGATATAAATATATAAATATTTTCATATTTTGAGCCGCCTTAAGCCACACCTTAAAAACGCAAAGGCTACGCCTTAGCCGCTAAGGCGTGAGGGCTTGATCATACCGTCACACCACGCCTTACCCTATTTATAACTTTGGTCATAGATGAATCTTAGTTAATAAGGTTCCGAAGGGGGATTTGGCAAGTATGAATAGTCTTAGAATATCACATGTCGTAAAACATGAAGTCAACAATAACAATAAAAACCGTTTGTTATCATTTTTTGGTATTATACTTTATTCATTTTATACCTTAATTTATCATATGCGATAATTTATTAAATGGACAAAACATACAACATCCTAACTTACACATTACTTGATTATCACAAGTGATAATACATTAAAATGAACAATATATCCAAGTCACAAACCAAGTAACACAAAACATTTTGTTGCGCATCCTATTCAACAAACAAGTTCTATATTCACTTTTAGGACTACCAATATTCAGTTACATAAAATATAGACTACAAGGTTTCCGAGTGTGTGACTATTTTAACTAATACAATATCACACGAAAAGTATTACTATTGCACTAAGCTCATGACACTGAAGCCTTAAGTATACGTTGTTCTGTTTGTTTGTTTCCCCGGTAGGTGCTTTGCCAAACACCTAGAGTTCCTCAAATAAAATGCATCCGTTTGACCAGTACATTCGGTCAAGTGAGAGTTACCAACACCAGGACAGGGGAGTTCAATCCTAATAGATCTATTCATAACATTCGCGCTTACTATGTAATTAACAATTCGTGATAGGGGGACTTCATGGTAAATGGGTAACTTAAGAAATACGTAAAAGTTTAAAGCACTTGTGTCCATAAGTTAAAACAAGCAATGTATTCTCACCTCCCTCCCAAGTATTTCAAAACAAGTAAAGTTGTAGTTCAAAACAAGTAAAAGTTGAGCTATGAAACTCACCTTAGAAAGGTGATACAATCGGGAAATATAGCAAGTTTAATGAAATACGAGTCCTAACCGTGACCTAATTAAATAAGGCGCTTTAGGTTTACAATATGATATGAACTACATGCATATGAGTTTTATAAACTTTTATCACCCTTATATACCTTTGTCTAAGGTTTTTAAAATTCCAAATATGAATTAGAAACATGTTTTCCAAGTATTTATACATAGAAAAAACAAAACAGTTTCTGAAATAAGGTCTTTACCTGACTTCTCGGGGCCGTAACTCTCAAAATTAGTCCATTCCAAAGCCTAAACTATAGTTTTTGATATGTTTTTCCAAAAATGTAATCCATTACTTCCAGTTCAAATTTTAAAGGTTCTAAAAGTCTAACACAACACACGGGTGTCAAAGCTGTTAATTTCCAGAAAACATTACTCAACTTCTTTTAGTCATAACTCTTTCAATACTTATAGTTTTTGAGTGATTCAAGTTGCTGAGTTTAAATCTATGTCTTAGAAAGTAAAATTACCATCGTTTCCATTTCAAAGCCTAAAGTGCTCAAAAACGTGACCCAAGACTCGAACTCATAACTATACCAACAGTTTTGCAAAAATCATTTGAAAATGCTAGAAATTCCCATAATTTACGCATTTTACAGGAACATACCTAAGACATTTATTAAAAGGGAATGGAAAGAATTTTGACAAAGGCTTTCTTTGAAGTGGTTAAAACATGCTCACAATTCGACTAAAATTTCAGGACAGTTTTAGGGTTTTCAACAAGTTTTAAATCAATTTTTTAAACAACAAGCATATAGTAGTGATATGAAATCAAGCATGAAATGTTTATAATAAATGATAATATATATAATGAGATGCTTACAATGATTTTATGATGTATGAATAATCAAGAGTGCACAAAAATACCCAAATACTCCTTATAAAACCCTAGTTTTAATACCACAACCCTTACTTATGTATAACACTTAAATCAAAAGCTTGAATACCCTTGTCCTACCCTTGCCTGCTGCTGATTTTAAGGAGAGAAAAAAGAGTGAAATGTGTTTCTTTAAGTGTGAGAAGTGAATGGTTAGGTGGTTATATTGTACAGTAAAAAGAATAGGCAAGGTTTAGGGTTACTTTGGTGCTTAATAGTGACTAGTATACTACATATAGGAGTTTGAGTGTGCATGTGGAAGGGGATACCTTGGCCGGTAAAGGAAGAAAAGGAGAGGAGGGGGGTTAAAGTGATGGGATCTTGCACATGTGAGAGAGTTTAACATGATTTAGGAGGTTTATGTTAACAAGGCACAAAGGGGATGTTGGACTTACCCAATTTAGAAGAGTTAGGTAGGGAAATAAGAGGGGGTCAAAGGTGGTGAGGGTAAGGGAGGTTTTAAAATTTGAAAATACTTGGTATATGTATGTATATATATAAGAAAAGTGGTAAAATGTAGTGCATGCATGTGTGAAATGCAATATGATGCAAATTTGGAAAATTTACTTAAAAGTTGTAAAACTGTATAAAAATGATTTATAAATCATGATCATGAGGATGATAATGTACTAGTTACATGTAGACTAAACTTAGTCTAAATTCAGGATACGCTCAAAGTTGTTTCACAATACGCGGGATTACCTAACGGTTATATGCTATCTCAAGTACACATATGTTCAAAGTAAAATGTTTTAAGTTAATAGTTAAATATTAACCTGTGAAATTTGCAGTTGTCACATGCCGTGACTTCTGTTTTTTATTAGAATTTTCATGAAGAAAGATAACTTTCTCCACGATGTATCTTTTGTATATGAATATTGAGTTTATGTTTCATTCTAATGTATCTTTGATCTTTGACTATTAAACTATAATTTTTAAGAGTTTATCTCCTTTTAGTGTTTTATCCCATGGAGATTTTACAATCGTTCATCAACCTTCACATTAGGGTTACAAAATTCGCTTATACATCAAACGTCATTTTTTGTTCACATAGTCATTGAACTTACAAAACACGACATGCATCATTTGGGTTTTCAAACATATAAAAAAGTATACACATACGACCTATTAAAGCACGACTTTGGGTTACTTAACTAGCATAAAATGTGTGTTCATGGCACTAATATTATTGCTAAATTTGTTGAATACTGATAAAAATTTTATAAGTTATGATCCAAGTGAAATAAATATATTTGAGTAGCTTAGTCGAACAAAAACGTATATCAAATGCATTAGACTTTAATTCTTAGCTTTTTTCTGCTAAGTATGAAGTAAGATTTCGGGCTCAAAGGAAAAAGGTAGCATTTGTTATGAAATGTAAAGAATATGAGATAGAGGCGGAAGGAGATGATTGTTATTGGGTGTTTATCCAATAAGTACAATGTGTCCCTTATTTATAAGGGTAAAGAGAATGTAACTCATAGCTAATTAACTACCTATTCAAGGGTAATTAACAACTCATATAGGTGAATAAACATACATAATTAATATATTTATAATACTCCTCCTTGGATATTCACCGTTTGTTATACGCCATAATCTGCTTTGTTAAAAACCTTATCAAGAAAAACCCAATGGGATAAAAACTTGATGAAGGAAAAAAGAGTGCAGTGCGCATAATGCTCCTCCTTAATTTAATGTAGATATTTCAAGCATCGCGTGTCAATCTTCTAAACAAGTTTCTTGAATACTTTTGTTGGCAACAACTTGGTAATGAAGTTCTGCAAAAAATGACAAAATAAATGTTTAGCTTCCAACTCAATATTAAATGCATTAGATGGAAGGTATACAATGCGTATATGTTAGAAATCAAGAAAAGACTCGGTCACTACCAATATGTAATAGTATAGCTCATAGCAACAATATTTAGAAACTTACCAAGCTAACCGGGTCAACATAAGACAAGCTTATGTATGACCAGCCATGCCATGGTATAAATACCCCTCTCCACACCTTAGAGAGGGTTGGTTGTTCATTTGGTTCTCACATAATACATTTTTCCTTTCCTTTCTCTCTCTAAGTGCTACAACCCACTTTCTCTCTCTAAACTTTCTTTCTTATTCATTTGTTAAGTGATTTGATACATCTACAATTGTTATCAGTCGCCATGGGGTGATATCGTGAGCTTGTGTGTGTTTATATCTTGTTTAGATCGTTAGTTTTGGTTATTTTTAGTTTCGTGTGCTTCAAAGATCAAACCTGGATTTTTGTGTTTAAAAGTCTTAAAGTTTGTGTTTTTAAGCAAGATCTAGGCCTAAGATAACTAGATGTGCAATAAAAATCAAGGTAAAATGTCAAAAGGGTGAAGCAAGAGAAATACGTTTTGAAGCTAGTGAAATATGTTATAAAGCTAGCGAAATATGTAGGTAAGCGAAATATGTTGTAAGCGAAATATGTATGTAGCGAAATATGACAGGTTGACCTCAAGCGATTTATGTCATTTCTAGGAAATGAAACTCTGCTTAATTTTTATTAGGTCAAGCAAAATATGTTCAAGCGAAATATGTTAGTAAACGAAATATGTTAGCAAGCGATTTATGACAGGTTGTTAGTTCAAGCGAAATACGTAGTTGTGTAAAACGAAACTTTGTCCAATTTTCATATTTCAAGAGAAACATTGCATCGTCATCTTCCAAGAGAAACATTACAAGCAAGCGAAACATTACAAGCAAAATATTACACTGTCACATTCTAAGGGAAACATTACATACATCACAAAAAGATTTTATTTTCTACGGTTTCTCTTACTTTGTAAAATCCTGTGAAACAATTGGATTTCTCAGTTTTAGTAAAGATCTGTAAAATCCCATGGAATATCAATCTTAATCACCAACAACAACAACTCTTAACACAATCCTCCTTTATCACTGTTCGATCACTCTTTAATCATTTCACTTTTCAATTAGAACAAGATGACTACTTTAGTAGAACACGTCATTGTTGCTAGAGCTAAGAACCGTCCTCCAATGCTTGAAAAATCAATGTATGAATAATGGGGAAGTCGTATACGTCTATTCATCAAAGGGAAGAAACATGGTAGGATGATGCTTGATTCCATTAATAATGGTTTACCCAACTGTTGAAGAAAATGGACAGACTAGACCTATGAAATACTCCGAACTCACTGAAGCACAACAACTTCAAGATGATTGTGATGTTCAAGCAACCAATATCATACTTCACAGTCTTCCACCCGATGTGTATGTACTTGTTAACCATCAAGAGGCGGCTAAGGATATTTAGGATAGAGTCAAGCTACTAATGAAAGGCACTGAATTATCATACCAAGAACGTGAGTGCAGATTGTACAACTTGTTTGATAAGTTTACTTATGTTCAGGGTGAAACATCGTATGAGTACTACTGGATATTCTCTCAGCTAATCAATGACATGCATACTATTAGGATGACAATGCAATAAGTTCAAGTCAATACCAAGTTGCTGAATGCTCTTCCATCGAAATGTAGCAAGTTTGTCACTGATGTGAAGTTAGCTAAAAGTTTGTATACCACCAACTATGATCAGTTGTATGCATACCTTATTCAACATGAACGACATGCTAATGAAGTTCGTATCACGCGTGAAAGTTATCTGGATCCTCTCTCATTGGTAGCCAACTCTCCAACTCTATACAATCCATCTCAGTCACCACAACATTCAGGTTCTTCTATGTATCCACCTCCTGAACAATTCACACCAATTTATGCAGCACCTAATTGTCACACCCCCAAAATATCAGAGTATAATGGCAACCGAGGGGGCGTGACTTCATGAATATCATGCTTCAAAGCAATACAGAACGACCTCTATATGAGACGTTTTAAGAAAATCGATCACTTGAATTAGGAAATAATAAATTGTTTAACATTCAGCGGAAGCATAAAATAGACAATACAACATCGTTTTTAAATAGTACAAGTGATCTTCAGATAACTGGAAAATGACTGCAATGCATGAGACTTCATATAGCATCTTCATTCTTAATACCTGAGAAAACATTGCTAAAGTGTCAACATAAAGTTGGTGAGTTCATAGGTTTGTTTAAGCAGAAAATGTAGTGTTTGTGAATCACAAGATTTCATCCACATATGACAATATAACAGATACAAAGTCATATAAATTGCATTACTATTGTCTAAGCTCATGACACCGAAGCGTTAACATATACCAACAATAAATGAATGCCCTTGCAGGTGTCTAACCCGGGACACCCGTAATCTGACTCAAATGAAACTGTGTTTGCTTGACTAATGTCAGTCCAAGACAAACAGGGATTGTCAATCCCGATAGATCTATCCATAACATTCGCGCTCACAAAGATTGACGGTTCATGATAAATCGGGCAAATAGCAACTTGGGTTAAATCGGGACTTAGACCAATCAGTAATGAGTAATTGTACTTGTATTCACACGTTTAAAATAAGCAATGTTCTCACCCCAAAAGATGATTTAAAACAGTAGAGTAGGGGCTATGAAAACTCACCTTGTTGGTAAATCGTCTGAAAACTGATAATAATTCAATGCTCGTCGAAAGTAACGCAGTCAAACACCTAAATAATTATGACAAAGTCTGAGTCTACATTCTAAACATATGCAATGAATTATGCAATTGGTCAAAAGGCACGGTCGTTTATGAGTTAACGTTTTTACGTTTTCAAAGTATTGATTAAACCGTTGACTCTAGGGATGGCTTTAAGACTATCGTCACCTATATAAGATTTTATACTTTTACGCGTCACTCCTTATATTCACAAGTCCGTGTGATTTTATCTAAAGAACATATAAACGTTGTTTGTAAGTTAGTAGGTACATAGACTTTCTCATCGCACTTATTTATTTATATCTTTGTCGTTAATTGATTTGTCACAATTTATTTACTTATCTTTAGTATAGCTTTTAAAATTCATATTTTTAAACTCAAATAAGTTGATGAAAATATTTTTAGTGTTAACTAAGATTCATGAGTCGGGATAAACTCGTGTACTTGTTTTAAAAGCTCGGTTCCATTGTTAACAATTATAAACTATCAAAAATATCATTCCCAACCTATACTCATTAATAGGCTGTACCCGTAAAATAACTATACTTGTTAAAATAACTATATTTGTCAAAATAACTATAACTATACTTGTTTACAATCGTTAAAAATAACTATAACTTGTTTTTAATAAATCGTCAACCTTTTTGAAAGCTCGAACTCATAGTTTTAATGGGCATATATAATATACATATATATATATAAATAAAGAATATATATATGTATATATATATAAATTATATATATATATAGTAATATAATATATAATATATAAATTTATATTATGTCGAATTCATATATGAAAGAATAATCATGATTGTTTCCTTATGACAACATGACTACATTATCCAAACAGCATTCAATTGTATTCTAAGTAAATCTATCACGTGAACAATCACGTGAACATATAACAAAAGCATACATGTCCACCTCTTTTCTTTGTTTTCTTTTTGTGGTTTACCTGACGCAACAGTGAGTTTTTAAACTCACTGTTTCTGGTTTCATTTCCCTCGTAACAAAGCTCAATGTAATAATATATATATCACGTGTACTCTTTCTTTTTTTCCCTTTTTCTGCTTTCTGACGCACGCACACAGGGAGTTTGACAACCACTTTTGTGGTGTCATTTGCTTCCACACACGCACCCTTGATATATATATGTATAAGTTTTTCTTGTTCCCTCCATAGCTTATTATATGTATATATAGATAGAGAGTATGATTTAGTTCTTCGCTTGTTTCTCTTTTGTTGCCCAACAACGCACAACAGTGGGTCGTAATTTTCACCGTTCGACCTCCTTTCTTTTGTTACTCAGGCGACGAGACAACATGCAGGTTTTAGCTTTATGTGCATATTCTACATATGATCGTGACTTGTGTTTTAAACTACGGGGTGGCCAGATTTCGAGACGCCATACGATCTCCTGTCTCATGCAGAAACGCAGCTGCGAATAGCAAGTATTGACTCGTCTTGGTTCGTTTATTAGCATGCGATATAAGTGGGGTCTTAGGTTCGAAACAACACGCACTGCGTGCTTGTTCTTGCGGCGTCAGTGACGCACTCACAGCGAGCAACCTGCTGCTGTGGTCTGTCTTAAGTTTTGTGGTCAACCCATGCTATTCGTCGTGGTCACTTAGAGTTATGGCTTGGTTTATGGTCTCGTTACTAGCCTTATACGTGTTTAAGGGTTCGTTATTTGTCCTTACAAACTATGTGTTGGTTTACTAGTTTTCTCATACGTTGTTAGTGTTTGTGCATGGCAAGACCAAGGTTCTTTGGCATGCACCGTGAAAAACTCGAACCTCTCAAGTATCACCCCTTAATACCCGACGTTTCACCTAGCTTGTGCCCTTAACAATGCTTGAATCCGACTCGTATGATTTTACTTATTGTTTTCAAATTTTAGTTGTGAGTTATTTGTCCATGCATGGTTCCCCTTTTATACTCGTTTTGTGGGATAGATTACTAAAATATTGCATGTGAGTGAGTACTGTACGCATTGTTGATTCACAGTGAACTTTTATACTACTGTTAGTTATCATTTCCCTTTTGTAATACTATTAAATAATATTACTATTTCTTATCTTTCAATTGTATCAGATTGCATGATACGTATCATGTGTATGAAAAGTTTCAATTTGATAAAGTAGTAGGGTAGTAGGTGTAAGGGCTAGTGATGATGATGTTGGTTCATTTATTTTGAATTTACTGATTGACTTTAAATAGCCTTGCACATTTGAAACGAACGTCAAGTTTTATTAAATATTTAGTGAAGTCTAAATATTGGTTCCTTTACATTTTGTTTATTGTAGTATGAAAGGGTTCACAAAATAATATGGTCGTGCGACTTTGTTCCGCGCAGCGTAAATAAGATATGATTTTTATTGTTACGCGATCTCTAAAGTATCCCTTCTTGATCCGTAAATGAAATGACGATTTATGCGCGTTATTTGACTTTCGACTAGCACAAAATATTGTATGCCACTTGAAGGACAACTTTTATTAGAAAAATAACGATACTTTTGAAATAGTTTGCGATACATACTTTGCATAACGGGATAAAAGTTCTACATTTTTTCGAGGTGTCACACTTACCATCTCTTCCCAAAATCTTGCCATCAATATTCCGAATATTAGTAGCCTTAAGACAGCTACGAATTGATTATGTTATCTTATTAGTATCATCAATAACCTCCATCTCTCAAACCCACAACCAATCACACACCCAGCAACAACGATTAGAGAAAGAAAAAACCCCCCTAATAAATTAGGGTTTAAAAGCGATCGTCACACACCCCTAACCAGCGTCCATTTTATTGCAATATTGGTTTTAATTAAGCGCAGAATCACAAATGTCACAAACCCAGCGTTGAAACCCTAATCACCACACTAAACCCTAAAGATCCTAAGATTACCATATTGTAACAGACTCGTTTCGTGACGTCAAATCACAAAAGTGATAACATCAAACAAGAACAGGCGTTATCAATCAAAATCACAAGGATGGTAGGGAAATAGGATTTGGTTTTTAGGGGAGGCAGAAAATCATCCACACATTGATCTTCTTATATCTTCTATCTTCATAAGGAGATCTTTTGAAATCTTCAAAATCTTCAATCTTTTGAAGAATTCTTCTTTTGCATTTAAGTCCTTTTGTTTCATTCTTTTATTCATTTTGTCTCATCAAATCAAAAATCCCAACACAAGATCACTAGCGTCCATGGATCGTCCCCACGCCTCTCGAGACATCCTAGCCTCTCTCTCCATTAGTAGAGTTGTACGAGCATGTGCATGCCTATCCCTATACAGCATGTTGAGCCAACCAGCCATCAGCTCTCGCTCAGTCTGCTCATCATCCAGTCTCACATAGATCTCTTCTATGTCTTGCCTAACCCTAGTGGCAAACTCTGTTATCCATTGACCTAACTATATATCATCAGTCGCTGGTGCCCCTGGTATGTCTACCAACATCTCATCCCAAATGTCGATGATCCCATAACCGACATCTCTTTCTAGATCCCGCATAATCTCCCTGTCCATTGTGGAAACAAAACCATAGACTGCCCTGAAACCTCTAGGAGGTCTAGCAGTGGGGGCAGACGAACTCTCTCCTACCTCATATCTCGAACCGAGAGCGATACCTAACCTCTTCTGAGGAAGTAAGGTAACCTCGGGTCTGTCTGCTCTACGGTCAGTAGAGAGTAGATGCAAAGGTGGCGATGAAGTAGGTAGCGGTATAGGTAAGAGTGGTAGTGTCCCCGATGGTGGGGTACCTGATGGTGGTGTATCTGCTCTAGTGTGGGAGAGTATGATATGTGGCGATGGTGAATGGGAAGTAGATAGGGCCTTAACTCTCAGCCGGATCATAGCAGCTCGATATCCCAATGGATAAGTAGGACTAGCAGGTGGTGGTGGTGATACTGGTAGTGGTGGTGAGGGAATCTGAGGTAGTAGTGATGACCATGGGGAAAGTGGTGATGGTGGTGAAGTAGGTATAGCAAGGAGTCTTGCAACCTCTGTATCTGAAGGAAGTGATACGGGTGTCTGAGGTCGGATGGGTATCCTAGCAGTAACACGGTATGTAAAATGTGGTGCTGTTGTGGCCGCGGACTCGTCGGTCTCAAACGGCTCAGTCTCCTCAGCAGATGGGGCATGATCAACAGCTAGTAAAGCAACAATTGTAGAGTCAGCAGGAGTTGGGTACTCCTCCTCCCCCCTCATCCTCCTCAATATCAACATCATCCTCATCATCATCGGATGACTCATCCTCATCATAGTCATCATCTCCTCTGTCAGCAGGATAATTGGTGGGGTCCTCCTCAGGATCCTCCTCAGGATCTAAGTCTGCAATGTATCCTGGTGTGTCAGTGATGGGTGAGAGAGCAGTAGGCAGGGGTTGCTCCTCTGCTAGGAACACCTAATCCTCGGGTGGCATGAACACCGTGAAGTACGGCTCAGGTTTAAAAACACATATGGATACATAACAGGTAAAGGTAGTGCCTGCTCTGGCTCCTCCGGGCCAGGCACGTAGTCTGATGATGGTGGGGCTTGTAAAATGACCTGCACATATAGGTCATCTAGCATCCAGGGAAGTCCCTCGTACTCGGGTCCAACAACTCCTGGGGATCCAATGTTTGATAAGTCTTCAAACGGACTAGATACCTCCGTGTATGTAACCGTGGAATCCTCAAAATCCGACATGACTGTATCTGAAAATCCAAAATAGCTTATATTAGTATTTAATATAAGACTCTTATAGTAATATACATTTATATCATAACATGTAATAGTCAATCAGAATGCATCTAGTCAAATCAACCTAAACAACAACTAGTGTATGTATGTCAGTGTCCTGTGAAAATCCCTTTTGAAAGATGCAATGTTTTGAAAACAGTTATAGTCCATCAAAAACATATGACCTGTTCTCTATAACTTTGTCCTCTAATACCAATCCTGTCACACTCCCAAATAGGTCCCGCAAGTGGAATATGGGTTGGGGGTGGTACTTCATGAATCAATAACACAAGATATATATAAGAACGACCATTAAAAGCCATTTAAAACTGATACATTGGATTTAACTAATTGTTTGTTACAAAAGCCCGAAGCTTCACTTGTTTAAAATACAAAAATTTCTAGCAAATAACAGATATACAAAATGTAATGCGACAAAATCTTTAATGCATGACATCTAAATCAAAACCACCAATTTATCCCTTGCACCCTGTGCCTTATTGATCCCCTAAAAAACATTGCTTAAAACGTCAACATATTGTTGAGTGAATTCATAGGTTTATAAAATGTATAGTGTAGGACCGCAAGATTTCCCCATTATAATGCAACAGATGCAAACATCATAAAATGTAATTACGTTTTCATAAGCTCATGACACTGAAGCTCGACATGTATGAAATGCAATATAAATTGCCAACATTGCCCGTGATGATGTTCTAACCCGCAACATCCTATGTCCGACATAGTTTACCTTCGTTGTCCGGAAACCCAGCATAGTGAGCATGACTCACCCAAACGGGGATATCATTCGCAAATAGATCTATTTATAACATTCATGCTCACAACAGTAATTGAGAGTTCATGATAATGGGCTTAGATGGGTTATCGCTACTTACGCAAACACGTAATCGTAAATGTGAAATGTCTACTTACGTCCAATTGTAAAACATGCATATGTTTCTCACCCCAAAACTTGTAAATCATTAAAATGTAAAACGTGAGGCTATGAACTCACCTTAAGTTAATGATAATCCAAATACAACAGAAAATGTGTCACGAAAATGACGGAATGCAACCTAATTAAACATGGGTCATATAAGTACTAAGCACATTGATTAACTAATGTCATATACAATTCTATATAGCTACATCACCATCTAATCATGTTTGTGAAATTATATTTATAAAGTTAAAATGTTTATAAATATCTCAATAGCAAAAACAATGTGATTTCTTCGTTTTAAGCCCGTTTCTTACGTTACTTATGTCCACGCTTTCGTATTAAGATGAGTTATCAAAATATTACATTTTCATATCTTTGACCTACTGGTGAACAATAATTTTACTGTTCATAGTAGTTTATTAAATTATTTTTATAGATTTAGGTATCGTAAAACCCGTAAATGTCGTATTTTATTCGTTATAGCCCCGTTTTTAGCGATTCTTTCAAGCACGTCTTTGTTATTAAAAGTTATATCATATTAATGGTGTTTTCAAAATGTTCATGTCTGATATGAACAGTAACTTTTATAAAAATTGTTTTATAAAAGTATTTTTATACATTTAAGTATATAAACTCGCGTAATTCATAACTCCTTCGTTATTGATTGAAAAATTACGATTCTTATTGTTTTGGAATCCTAAAAATATGTGTGATCTGAGTAAATTAATAAACTTTATATATCAGAAGTATTTTATAACTTGTTTTTTTTAATTTCTTTTATAACGCGTTTAATTAACGTATAACTTGTAAACTACGTATCTTCTTCGTTATTAATCCGTTTTTCGAGTTTCTTACCTTTTTGGAATCTTCATGAGACGTACTATTTTATAAAAATATAAAATAAATAGGTTATGGGTCGAATTAAAACAGAAAGTTTTGATGTTTTTCATAAAAACATGTTTAAACTTAGTTTTTTTGCACTTTTAAGTAGGGCTGTAAACGAACCGGACGAACACGAACGCTTAAACGGACAAATTTTCTTGTTCATGTTCGTTTATTAAGAAAATAAACGAACCTTAAACGAACATAAACGATCGAACATAAATAAACGTAGAAAAAAACATTAAATTTATCAAATTATGCATAATATTTTATTTTATAAGTGTTATTTTGTTTAAACATACCAGTTTTAAAAGTATAAAATTATAAGATATCATATACGAACATAAACAAATAAATGAACATAAACGAACGCATAATCGGACGTTCACGAACATAAACAAACGGATGAAACTTTTGTTCATGTTCGTTCATCTAACTAAAAGAACGTAAAATAATGTTCATGTTCGTCCATTTAATAAATAAACGAACATAAACGAATTTTTTACCGAACGGTTCATGAAATGTTTACTGAACATTCAGTTTATTTACAACCCAACTTTTAAGCTTAACCATCTTGTTACAAGTCCATTACTATGCTTTATATCATATGTCCTTCATATTATAGTGTCCATTAGTCCATACTTTTTCCAAATGTCCAAGTTAACAAGTCCTTAACAATGCTCTTAAATCATAAACTTTCTTAAGTAACTTTTACTTACTAGTTTATACATACACTTTTTACACTTAAACCAACATGATACAATACTTATATTACCATCATATTATGATATTAACAACTTTATAACATGAATAAAAGTATACACTTAATGATCAAAACTACAAGTTCATTTTATCAGGTTTAAAAGTATCATAATATGATTTTGCTACATAGACTTTTATATATTGCTTAAATGTTAATTGTAAGGTTATTAAAGGGGTTTTAGATAACCTTATGATGATGTGAGGTGATGAACAAAGTGATCTAAACCCTAGTTTAGATGAGAACCCAAAGCTTGCACAACTTAAAAACCCTAGTTTTTCCAAAGAAAACCCTAATTCCGTTTCTTTGTATAACCCTTTTAATTAACCCACAAAGCTTCCAATACCTCTTAGAATACCTTAAATATGAACCTAGATCACTTGTATAGGTGGTAAAATAAGATTGTGTTGATATTGTTTGTGCTGTTTTGGTGTTGGATGTGACCTAGGAGACAAGGAGGGAGTATTGTGATTGTTTTCACTTTAAGGAAATGTGTTGTGTGTTATATCTTCTAGTGATGCAAGACTTATATGATATAAGAGTTAGGCTAGTGTACAAAACAAAGACCATAAGCCATATGGTCAAAGGGGGGGGGGGGGCAACATGTGGGTGAAATAGGGATGACTAGTGGTCAAAACCACTAGTCATGTACTAAGTCTTGCTAACTCCATACTTGCACCTTGCCTTAGGTAATGTTGTATGTTCTTATGTCCCCTAATGCGGAAGTGATCCCATGAAATCAAGGAAGTGATAACTAGCTAAAAATATCTTGGTAAAAAGAAAGTATTATTTGCATTTTGAAAGTATAAGTTGTAGCTTTTATTTACAATGTATAATTTTGAAGTTGTAAAAGTCTTGGTTATTTCCTTTTATGTGGGATGACACAATATATAACCATGGTTAGAGTTTTATAAAAACTTTGAACATTGGAAATAATAATGGGCATTTGTTGAAGCGTAGATTAATTATGGTGGTTCCGGGTATGCCTAAACGCAATTTATCACGAAACGTAAATAATTTACGCAACTGATAAAAATAAAATGACCAAAGTTAATAATTATCCTCAAAATAATTACTTAATACTTGCTTGATGTAAGCATTTACTTGTTTGATGCCCGTTTACGTTGAATGATCATTTTTAGCTTACGCGATTTAACTTAACTTTTCGGGATTAAAAGCAAACGCGTACAATACTAAAAATATATAGTGAATTTATTGACCGTAAATGATCCTAAAACATGGGGTGTTATAGTCTTCCCCCGTTAAGTGAGCCTTGTCCTCAAGGCTTAAGACGCGGCACTTGACGACGGTGCGGTCTTTGTAAAGAGGTGTGGATATTTCTTCCGGAATTGGTCTTCACGTTCCCAAGTGAACTCAGGACCTCTCCTGGAGTTCCATCGAACCTTGATTATTGGAATGCGGCTTTGCTTCAACCGTTTAACTTCTCGATCCATGATCTCTACAGGTTCCTCGACAAACTGAAGCTTGTCCTCAAAGTGAAGTCCATCCAACGGAACAGCTAATGGTTCATCGGCATAACACTTCTTCAAGTTGGATACAAGAAACATATTCTGAACCCTGCTCAGCTCTTCAGGAAGCTCAAGCTTGTAAGCAACGTCTCCAACCCTTTCCAACACCTTGAAAGGTCCAACATATCTAGGGTTTAACTTCCCCTGTTTGCCAAAACGTACGACCCTTTTCCAAGGCGAAACCTTAAGCATAACTTTATCTCGAACTTGAAATTCCATCGGCTTATGATTTAAATCGGCGTAACTCTTTTGTCTATCACGGGCGACTTGCATCCTTTGCTTGATCTGGATGATCTTCGTGGTTGTTTCTTGAACTAATTCCGGACCAGTAAGTTGCACTTGTCCAACCTCGACCCAGCACACAGGTGAACAACACTTTCGACCATAAAGTGCCTCAAATGGTGCAGCCTTGATGCTAGCATGATAGCTATTGTTATACGAGAACTCGACTAATGGCAAATGGTTAACCCAACCCTTTCCAAAGTCGATCGCACAGGCACGCAGCATATCCTCGAGAGTTTGAAAAGTCCTCTCGCTTTGTTCGTCAGTCTGCGGATGATATGCAGTACTCATATCCAAGTTAGTACCCCAAAGCCTTCTGAAGTGATCTCCAAAAATTTGATGCAAATCTAGGGTCACGATCACAAATAATTGAGACAGGGATTCCATACCTCGTGACCACTTCCTTTAGGTACATTGGTATGTGTTTAATTACACACACCTTTTACCTTTAAAAACAAGCTAAAATAACCAAAAACGGACTTAAAATGCCAAAAATATGCTTGTTTTGCTAATTGTGTTGTGCAGGAACGGATATCTAAGAAAAGGACGAAAAACGAAGCCAAAATGACAAAACCGGACACGGAATGGAAAAGCGTGGAAAAGACAAAGCCCAAGTCTGGAAAAAGTCAACCCAAGTCAACCCCGACAAATCCAAAGTCAAAAAAAGTGAAGAAAAATAAGTTTAGGGACTGAAATTGCCAAGTCCCTAAACTTATTTAATGAAGGTTATAAAGAAAATCTTGTGAAGGATCAAAACTGCCAACTGCCCAAAGTATTAACTACAAGGGCCAAGTCTGCCAACCCTCAAAAGTCATACATCACAAGGACCATGGATGCAAAGCCCTTTATAACTCTCAAGGGGTTATTCTGCCAAGTTTCCAAAACTATAACCCACAAGGACTGAAGTTGCAAACACAAGTATATCCACGAGGGACTATTTGTGTCAAACCCACAAACCTCACCCCTGGTTTTAAAACACTGTACTTCTCCTACACCATTTCCCGCCAAACCCCACAACCTCCCAAACCTGTCCCTCTCAACTTCGTTGACCTCCCCACATCCATCCAAAACCATCACTATAACTAAACCCCACCCCCACATGGGTATGCCAAGCTGGCAATCCAAAAACCCACCAATTCGAATCAAGGGTGTTGATTAATTTGTGTGGGCAGCAAGAAAGACCAAGGGCCAGGATTAACTTTGTGTTTATACTCTCACAACAAGCACACAGCTGTTTTTGTGTCTACAAACTAGCACAACAAGTGAAGCAAAGAAGCACACCAAGAGTGCAAACCCTAGCTCGTTTTTACTATTTAAGCTGTTGTAAGCCCCTTGAGGCACCAGAGTTAGTTTTTTTTAGTTTTCAGTTAGTTTTTAGTGTGTTGTTTAGCTCAGTTAAAAGTTTTTAACTTAATGTACTTGTATTCTCTTTTTAATGAAAAATTCAGTTTAGTTTTACATTGTGTCTAAGTTACTTATGTTTCTTTAACAACCATATAAGCTTTGAATATAAGCTCTTTATAATCTGTTTTAAAACTTTTATACAAAAGTTTAAGAAAAATTAAAAAAGGAAAAAGAAAAGTCACTGTTTGATCAAGCAAATGGATGAATGAGCAATGATGGATGGCTCATTGGTTTCTTAGTTAAGCTTTTATAAGCTTTGGGTAGGTTTTAGAGCTTATTTAGGTATTCAAAATCCTGTTTTGAGCAAGGATAAAGGTACTCTTTCTTTTTAAATTTTTGCTTAAAGTTTACTGTAGCATTGCTTATTTTTAGCTTATTAATGTCTTATTATGCTTATTTGTGTTTAATGATGCTTAAAAATGCCTTTTAGTTGCTCTTATTGCATGTACTTGTCATTTGCCAAAAAACTATCTAATATAGCTTATATCTGTCATTAGCTTATTAGCTTTTTAAAGTGCTTATTTGTTCTTGCTTTTCACTTTTTATTACTTAACCTTGCATGTTTAGTAGTAGTCTTTAAAAATTTAGTGTTTAATTCAGTTTTTATAAAGGTTAAAATCGTTTTTAGAATATTAAGGGGTGTTTGGGATAAGTCTAAAATGGGTCAAAACAGCAAGGTCATGGGTTGGTGTCACTTGACAAACTTTGGCTTAAGTAATTAAGCTCCTTTGAAACTGTTTTCAAAAGTTTACAAGTTTAAAAGTTGATTTTCAAAGTTTTCTCAATTGTCTCTTAAGTCTGCTAGTTTTAAGAAAAGGCCAAAGTGCTTATTTGCTTAAGTTCTTGTAAACTTAAGTTGTAGTCCTAATTTGGTGACATCTGTGTATGCAAAGCCAACTAGCCCAAGCCTTAAAGGTTCCTTGTGTTTTGTACACATTCTGTCAACATATTTTTTTTTAAAAAGTTTTTCAAAAAGTTAAAATCACCTATTTCTTTTGCCAAAATCAGCAGCTTTAAAGTGTTTTTATGAGCTTAAAATTTGAGCATAAGCTCACCTTAAGCCATACTCAATCTGTCTCAACTTTATTTTTAATTTTGAGCTTATTTGACAGCTTGTTTTAAGCTGTCAAAATAAGCCCTTCTCTTTTAATTTAGTTGCCCTGGTGCTAGGGGCTTATCTTTAAGCCATCTGTTTTAGCTTATTAGGGGGCCTCAGCCCTAGCTTTTGGCTCTTCTAAGAAGCCAATAAGCTCTTTGATAAGTCCCCTTTGTTTCAGACCTTAAGAAGCCCTTTTTGTTGCTTATTTTTAAGCCAAAATTGTGTCCCTAGGCTTAAAATTTACTCTAGCAGTACTTACTCTTAAGTAAGTACTGCTGAGGGTATTAAGCCAATTTTTGGCTTATTGAGCTTATTCCATTTGCTTATTATTGTTCCTAGTAGTTCATTATGATGGTATGTTGAATTGGTTTGCTTATTTTCTTACTTTGCTTGCTTATTTTGTGTTAACAGTCAAAAGATTTAGCCATTTAAGTTTTAAGCTTATTTAGTCTTTCTGTCTAGTTTAAGCCCTTTTCAGCTTATTTAGTTGTAGATTTTAACTCATTAGTGCTTATTTAGGTTAGGATAGAAATCTTTTTCAGCTTATTTGATCATATGTTAGCTTATTAGTCCAAAAAGTCACCAAGAAAAAGTCATTTTTGCCTTTAAGTCACTTTAAGCTACTGTCTGTTTTAAAAAGCCTTTTTTCAGCTTATTTATAAGCTTTTTCAAAAAGTTGTAGTTATGAAAATTGATAAGCTCAAGGAGCTTATCAAGTTTGTTTGAAAAGTTTTTGTAAAAAAAAAGGGGGAGATAAGGGGAAACCCGGGTGAGCAAGACTCGAACCCGGGCCTCTACCCTCAATACACCCCCTTTTTATAACACTCCCTTACCGCTGTGCCCTTGGGTCTTTTCTGAAAGACTCTTGGGCACTTAGTTATTTAAGGGGGTTTTAACCCTTTAAGCTATAAGCTGTTTCCAGCTTATTTCGAGCTTATTTATAAGCCGAAGTTTGGGTTTCTTATTTTTCTTAGGTAGGATTTTAGGTCTAGTATTTTAGGTAAATTTTTCAGAATTTTTAAAAATAGTTTAGTATTTTTTATAATTTAATTTCGTTATAAGTTTTAAAAATTCATAAAAAATACAAAAATTATCAAAAAAATATTTTTCTTTTTTTAGAAAATTTTCTTTAGTCATACTTTACGTAGGAAAAATATAAAAATTTTCGTAGGGTCATTTTTGTAACTTTTTGATTTTTAAAGAACGGGCTCGGGTACGGTTTTTGTCTTGACTCGTTTTTGGGTCAAACGACCTCCGTTTTCAGTCTAGTCTTTTTCATTCTTCGTTATTAGTCCCCTAGAGTAGTTTAGAAGTAAAAATTTCTTTGTAGGATTAATTTTTAAGATTTTAGGTTTTTGACCCCTTGTTCGGGATTCGTGCTCTCGTTTTTCAGCTTAATTTCATAATTTTTAGGTTTTTCTTAATCGTTTTTGTTTGTTATTGTTTAACTTAGCTTTCCACACTCTCAAATCATTTCTCTCATTCAAACTCCAATCTTCCGACTGTATCGATTCTCCAGTCCAGCCTCGTTGGGGATAAACGACCCGGGAACATTCTATACTACTTCTCGGTTTTATTGATTATTGTTTTTTTTTGGATTATATATATTATTATATATTTTATTATATATAGTTTAAAGAATTATTAATCAATTTTTGGCGCCGCTGCCGGGGAGGTTGTGAAGCCGTTTATCGTTCAGTTTGTCAAGAAGTGTTTGAATCTGTGAATATTATCATATAAAAAAACCAAAAATATAAAAACATTGTCTTTAATTATCAATAAAATTCACAAATTGGTAAAATACCAAAATATAATATTCTCAACTGAGGTATTATCATAATAACTTCCGGTGAACTTGTTGGTTCCCAACTCGAACAAAAGATTTAAAAACTTGCCTTTTGTGTCACTTGCGAGGTTAGGTTCTATTTTAAAAGAAAAACTAAACTATAAAGGGGTATTTAAGGCGGGTTGTTCGAGAACTACGACCTAAAGAAAAAGGTTTTTAATAGCTTCGCGCTTTCCTATTCCTCCGCTCCTTTGTGCGTTTTTTTTCGATGAGTTCCGAGAAGCTTGTCGATCTATTAGGTTAGGTGTCTTTATCGTTTGTCCGTTATTAAATAATTGTGATGTAAATTTGAGAAACCAACAAAAACAAAATAAAATCTTTCTTGTGTATGCACACTCGTTCCCAAACTCGTAAATCCTTTCATAATCACAACACCAGGCCCCACTCTGTTGTTGAACAAATTTAGCTGAGAAAACAATTGAAATCCAGCTCCTCCCTAGCTCCAATGGATGATCAACGTACTATGGCTCAGTTGCTTGAAGCACCCACCGCGGGTTACGAGGATGCCATCGTTGTGCCCGAAATCACCGCGGACAACTTTGAGCTTAAGCACGGTCTGCTTAACCTCGTTTAAAACAAGCAATTCTTTCGGACATGACAAAGAAGTCCTCATGCACAAATAAGATATTTCAAACAAGATCACACTTCTACGATGAAGTTCCCGAACGCCCGAGTTAGTCGTAAAGCTTATGCTGTTCCCATTTTCCCTCGAGGGGGCAGCCCTGATTTGGCTTAAAAAAGAACCCCCTCGATCGATTCAAACATGGGATGATCTTGTCTCGAAATTCATAAACAAATTTTCCCTCCGTCTTAACAACCAATCTTCGGAAATGGAAATCACGGATTTCAACTAAGATTTGATGAGACGTTTTATGAAGCATGGGATAGATTTAACGATCTTCTTCGGGCATGTCCACACCATGGATTTTCAGAGTTGCATCAACTTGATACATTCTATAATGCCTTAAACTCTAACGATCAAGACTCGTTAAATTCCGCCGCGGGTGGCAACTTTTTGGATAAAAAAGGCCTCGTTGATTGCCTAAGAATCATTGAAAAGCAAATCCAAAGTTTCGTAATTAACGCAAACAACGGTTGTTGCCAAAGTGAGTTCGAGCACTTCCACCCTTTTCTTTTTTAGAATCTTCTTCCGAAGTTGATGAGTTAAATGATTATGATGAAGGCTTTATCCTTGATAAGAAAAAATAATCTCCCGCCCTTACTCGTCAGGCGGTTGTAGGAACGTTTGTGTTTACTTGCGGTGTGTCATCTGCTACCAAACTTGTCCAGCCCATAGCAATGTTTACGAGATAATATCCAAGAATATGTCTCGCAAGAAAAGCCGCAGCTAACTACAACCAAGGTTTGAAACACGTTTTCGAGCCCCGATTTCAAATTCAATTCGACACCGATTTTTCCCCCCCAATCATGTGCAAAATTAAGGAAACAATCCAGAACTCGTTACAACAAAATCGAGGGAATTTCAAATCAAGCTCCAGCTTACAACCCCCAGTTAATCAAGGTCAATTCTATGACCAAGGTTGTTCAAACTCCTGATTATCAAGCTCCCGCCTATCAAGTCCAGCTCCTCAGACACAAGGTGTGTATAAGACGAATTTTGATTGCTAAATAAAGGGCTTTTGATGCTGTGATGAGGAACATCAAAACTCAAGTCAAAAAACATGCAAGTCCAATTGAACAAATTGGGCTACTTCAAAATCTAAAGGCTTGAAAGTATGATAGGTAACTTTATCAATGAATAACCGCCTCTACCTTCGGGAAACTCTTCCTAGTTACATGTTGCTAACCCAATGGGAGGATTTAAAGGGTATTACCACTTGAAGTGGTGTTGCTTATAAGGGACCCACGATTCTTACTACTTCTTCTCCTAAAGTAGTAGAACGTGAACCTGAGGTCACAAAGGATACGATGCCTCCTACTAATAACGGACGTACCGAAGACATCCCACCTTCGGTTGTCCTCTATTGTATCATGGATTCAATCTTGAGCCTGTAAATGCTCAGTAGTGTTCAAGCTAACCAAAAAGAATCGAATTTCCATGTACTTCAAGAAGAATGATGAAAGGAAGTGTGAGAAAGCTAACGACCAAATGTTGAGAAATTCTTGAAATCTTTCGAGATGTGAGTTTCGGAAATTAAAGCTTTACGGATCGCCTGATGTTATGCTAAAATTCGCCTCGACTCTAAAAAACCTAATCGGAAAAAGGAATAGTTAAGTGATATGGCTAGATCCCCATTGAACGAGGGAATGCTCTGGTCCTCATAAACATATTACCTAAGTAAAACTTGGAGACCCTGGCCGATTTCTTATTCCTTGTGAATTCTCCGGGATTAATACATGCAACGCCTTGGCCGATCTTGGCGCAGCGTAATTTATGCCCATATTCCGTCTGAAAAAACTCTCTCTCTTCCGAACTAACCCAACTTGCATGACGCTTGGGTTAGCGGATCGATCAATTTCTGACAATCGGTATCGCTGAAGAAGTCTATGTAACGGTGGGAAAGTTCCAATTTCATGCAGATTTTGTAGTCGTCGATTTTGAGCCTGACACTCGTGTACCTCTATTCTCGGGAGGAGTTTCTTAAAACAAAAGACAAATCTTGCATTATTCGATGTATTCGAGGGTGAATAACCTTCGTGTTGGCAGAAGAGGGCAATTACATTCAACCTGGGTGGGGGGTACAGACTCGGTACACGGCTAATTACAATATATGACCGGCAAACGAATTGACGTCATTGTTATGGTTGTGAGAATACTCTCAAGAAGTTCTTTGGGGGGGGGTTTCTCAAATGTGATCCTACGAATGGCAATCACACAATTACTATGATCCAATCGGTTTCTACCAACCTTCTACTTTAACTCCATTTGGGGACAGTGGACTTCCTCCTTTTCGATAGAAGCCGACTATTTCTTGCTTTAGAAGGATGATCCAACTTACCGGAAGTTGATCCTACGTATTAAGTACACTGATGGGGACATACTTCTCCTCGATGCAATTATTTATAGTGATCCATCACCACAACCTCCAATCAAGAAAATTATTTTCCGGAAACTCGAAAAGATTTTAAATCTGAGGAAGCAAACTCTTCAGTTAATGAGCCCCCTGAGGTTAACTCAAGGACTGCCACCTCATTTGGTTTAATGCATTTTTTGGGGTGACGACAAGTTGCCCGTCATAATTGCAAAAGACTTGAAAAATGAGGAAAAGGCAGCTCTAATCGAGGTTCTTAAGTCCCACAAGCGAGCCATCGCTTGGAAACTTTCTGATATCAAGGGTATCAACCCAGAGTTTTGTACCCACAAAATTCTCATGGAAGAGGACTACGAACCTACGGTTCAGCATCAAAGATGGGTAAACCCAAAAATCCACGACGTCATCAAGAAAGAAGTTGAAAAGCTTCTTGACGCCGGATTGATTTATCCGATCTCTGACAGTCCATGGTAAGGCACCGGTGCATTGCTCTTGTACCGAAGAGGGTGGCATGACCGTTGTCATAAAACGATGAAAATGATCTTATTTCGGACTCAATTGGTCACAGGGTGGAGAGTATGCATCGAAAATAGAAAGTTAAATGAGGCTACCCGAAAGGACCATTTTCAGCTTCCCCTTTCATGGGACCAAATGCTCGAAAGATCGCGGGGAAACATATTCTATTGTTTCCTACGGATGGCTTTTCGGGTTATTTCCAGATTCCCATAGACCTGAAGGACCAAGAAAAGACAACCTTTACTTGCCCTACGGAACATTTGCCCTTCCGTCGCAGCCTTTTGGGCTATGCTTTGCAACCCGGCACGTTTCCAACGATGTTTGATGGCATATCTTCCACGACATGTCGAGGAAAACGATGGAAGTGTTTATGATGACTTTCGTCTTAGGGGATTCCTTCTCTACTGCCTATCCCATTTGGACAAAATGTTCACACCGGTGTGATAGACACAATTTTGTCCTAAACGGGGAGAAAAAGCATTTCATTGGGGTTAAGAGGCATTGTTCTTGGACACAAAATCTCCTAATTCAGGAATTGAGGTCGATCGAGCTAAAGTTGACGTTATCGCCAAGCTCCCTCACCCGACTACTGTGAAAGGTGTCCGAATGTTTTTTAGGCATCCGGTTTTACCGAAAAAGGGTTCCATACAGACTTCTCAAAAATATCCCGCTAATGACTCACCTGCTTGAAAAAAGAGGACTCTATTTTTCTTCTCAAAAGGTGTATCGATCTTATACTTTAATGAAATTTGACTGAGGCTCAGTTTGATTGCTCCCGACTGGGACTTGCCCTTAGAACTAATGTGTGATGCAAGTGATTTTTGCAATTGGGGCAGTCCTAGGGCAACGTAAGACAATAGCAATTTCCAACCAATACACTATGCCAACAAAACCATGACTGAAGCTCAAGCACACTACACTACGACCGAAAAAGAATTACTTGCCGTAGTGTATGCTTTTGAGAAATTTCGGTCCTTTTTTGTTTTATTGTCTATAGAGAATTAGTTTATACCGAACAGTCTGCTATAAAGTATCTCTTCGATAGAAAGTTTGTTAAGCCAAGACTGTTGCGGTTGATCCTTTTGACTCCAAGATTTTGATGTGTTCATCGAGACAAAAAGGAGCCAGAGATCTGGGCCGCCGATCATCTGTCCAGACTTGAGAAAACCTAATAAAGATAAAACTCGAGAACAAGGAAAATCACTGAAACATTTCTCTCAATATTCTCTTGGATCGGTTGTTTTTTACTCTTCGTGGTTGATAAGTACACTTGGTTTGCAGATTTTGCCAAAACCTACCATGCGGGGGATTTTCATTGTCATGGAATGTCATCCCCAACAGAAAAAACAAAGCATTTTTCAAAGATGTTAAACCACTTACTTATGGGATGAACCCTTTTGTTCAAAAATTCTGTGCGATCAAATGATCCGGCGGTGTGTGCACGGCAAAGAAGCTCTCGACATTCTCGAAGCTTGCCAACATGACCCACGGGGGGACATCACGGTGCAATCTCACGCCAAAAAGGTCTTTGATGTCGTTTCTTTTGGCCTTCAATATACAAGGATGCACACGAGTTGGTTAAAAAATTGTGGACTCGTGCCCAACGATAAGTAAAATAATTCACAAAAGATGGAAATGCCTCAAAATTCCATCCAAGTTTTGTGCAATCTTTGACGTTTGGGGGAATCGATGGCATGGGACCATTCCCTCTTATAGAGGCAACAAATAAATACACGTGGCTGTCAGATTATCTTCAAATGGTTAAAGCGAAAAGCGCTTCCCCACATTGACGCGAGTAGTTTGCTATTTTGTAAATCTCTCTTTGCCAGATTTGGTGCCCCTCGTGCCATCATCAGTGATCGTGGAACACATTTTTGCAATGACCAGTTTGCAAGGTCATGTTAAATATAGGGGGGAAAGGGTCCCAACTCATCGTCTCTCCACGCGGTATCAACCCAGACAAGTGGGCAGGTTGAAGTATCAAAAATGTGGTTTTAAAAAGAATTCTTGAAAGGACAGTGGGCGAAAATCGTGCCTCTTGGTCGGACAAACTGGATGACGCTCTCTGGGCCTTCCGTACAACGTACAAAACACCCATCGGGTGCACTCCATATAAGCTTGTATATGGAAAGGCATGTCATCTTCCGATTGAGTTGGAACACAAAGCTTACTAGGCCCTCAAACATGCAAAACTTTGATCTAAGACTGCTTGGGTGGGGGGGGGGGGGAGAGCGGACGGGCCGGGTGATCAACGCAAAGTTCAACTCAATGAATTAGTGAACTGCGTGATCAAGCCTATGAAAATTTTGATCTACAAAGAGAAACTAAGAGGATTCTGACGCAATGATCAAAAAAACCGCATTTCAAACTTCGGTTGATCAAGTCCACTCCTCTTTAACTCACCCCCCCCCCCCCCCCCCAAGATTGAAAATTTTTCTCCGGCAGTTGAAGTTCCGTTGGTCAGGACCATTTACCATTGTTCAAGTTTCCGTATGGTACCGTTGAGTTATCGAACACTCGGGGCCAACTTCAAAGTATAGTGGGTATCGTCTCAAGCCAATACTTTGGAGGGTGATATCCCTGCTATGGTATCATGACCTCCAAACATTCCCCTAATGACAACTAAATTCAGGGTAATTCGGGTCAAGATTAGTGACCCTAACAAGCGCTTCGTGGGAGGCACCCCAGGCTTATCCAGTTTAATCGTAAGTAGTAGTATGTAATTTGTAATGAATAAGTGCTTAGTTGTTGTGAGGAGGCTTGCCTCTACCTTTTCCATGTTTTGTGTTGTGTGTTGTATTGTCCAGGATGTCTCGGATTTTTGAAACCTCTCGTGCTCGTGGTATTTGTCCTTCCAGATACACATGTGCTTCACAATCTCAGATTAATATTAGGAATCCCGATATCCTAATTTATCAACTACGTTTATCTTTAAAGCATAATTCATAAACGGCTTAGGATTTATCGTAGAACCTTCGTAAAAACTTGAGGACAATGTTTCATTCTAGTATGGGGGGGATCTTCGATTTGATTATGCCTGCAGCTGTTGTTTTCACGTACCCCGTTTTCCCGTACCACCAAAATTTCAAAAAAAAAATGAAAAATTTAAAAAAATTTCAAAAATAAAATAAGTGTTTTGTCACAATTTTGACTTTCCTACTGGGTAGAATAAGAATAAATTTTTTACTCGAGCGAGCGTGGTTGCAGCTCTAGCTTGTTCCGTAACTTTTCAGGCTAAGGTTCGTGAATACTCGCCAAGAAAGAAAAATATGATTGTGTTAAGTATGAGTGGATGCTAAACAAGGATTATTTTGGAAATCTTAAGAAGCTCCATTGTGTGTAATTTGTCGCTTTTTCTCATAAGATTCTAACTGATTAATATAAGTGTACCTTTTGGAAATTAACTTAAAATCGATAATTTTTTATGTAGTATATAGCAAAAACTTTAGACTTAGTTCAAATTTATACTTGAATTTTTCAAAAAGACGTTTTCCCAATCTAAAAAAAATGAAGAAAAGTGCAAAAATATAATAAATATAAACTATGGGTTGATTAAAGTTTGCTGTATCTTGCCGGCTCACAACCGATGTTACAACTTTCTAAAGAAAACCCATAGTAAGAATAATAATCCGAGACTGATAAAAGTTTGTTGCATCTTGCCGGCTCACAACCGATGTTGCAGCCTTCTAAAAGGTCGAGGGTTACAAATTGCATAAATAGTTAATATTAAGTATGAATAAAAGATCTCTTTTTGTTAAATTCAAATATGCTTTTAAACTTTGGCTATTATATTTTATAAGCTATGTGCATACGGAAAACCTGAGAGTTTTTGAAACCTAAGGTCCGTGAGTCCCGATACTAGTCTCTGTGGGGTGTCAAAAGCCTGGTTACTTAACCACAAGGTTGGGATATGCCGAGACGAAAGTTGTTACATGGGATGATCTCGCCTTCAAACTCATTATTCTCGGGTGGAACGTGAAACATAGAATATTGCAAACATTGATCCATGGTTGAAATTCAAAATAGCACATACACCTAAGATATAAATCATCTGGAGTGAAAGGTTTACAAGTTGCAAATATGAGTAGTGTGAGCATCTTAACTCATAATTAACGGTGATTTCATTTTAAGCTTGGTTTGGAACAAGTGAAAAGTCGGGAACGATGAATTTATCCTTTTTGGGGCATTCTCGGATCGAAATGCATCTTGTTCTATGATCCGTTAAAGTTATTAAATAACGAAAGTCAAAACATTCTAGTTTACGTTGATTATGAACCAAATGAAAAAATACAAAAAGATGTGTAGGAATATGTGTATATATAAAAAATGGTAAAGACGGGGATTTTCAAAACTTATGAGTCTTTAACTTCCTCGATGAACACTTAGCTACTTTTCCAAGTTATTAGTCAGGGGTGTTTGAGAGTCTTAGTTTTCTAAATGCTTACTTCATAGCATTGCGTGAGGATAAGTCAATACCTTAGTATGGGGGATTTTGGTATGTGTTTAATTACACACACCTTTTACCTTTAAAAACAAGCTAAAATAACCAAAAACGGACTTAAAATGCCAAAAATATGCTTGTTTTGCTAATTGTGTTGTGCAGGAACGGATATCTAAGAAAAGGACGAAAAACAAAGCCAAAACGACAAAACCGGACACGGAATGGAAAAGCGTGGAAAAGACAAAGTCAAGACAAAGCCCAAGTCTGGAAAAAGTCAACCCCGACAAATCCAAAGTCAAAAAAAGTGAAGAAAAATAAGTTTAGGGACTGAAATTGCCAAGTCCCTAAACTTATTTAATGAAGGTTATAAAGAAAATCTTGTGAAGGATCAAAACTGCCAAGCCACCAAAGTATAAACCACAAGGGCTAAGTCTGCCAACCGTCCAAAGTTATAACTAACAAGGACCATGGATGCAATACCCCATATAACTCTTGGGGGTGTTTTTGCCAAGTCCCCAAACGTTTAATAACACAAGGACGTGTGATGCAACAAATAGTATAACTTTGGAGGACCAATTGTGACAAAACCATAAACTTCACCCCTGAAATTGAATTACTGTACATCTCTCCCACACATTTCCCGCCAAACCCCACAACCTCCCAAACCTGTCCCTCTCAACTTCGTTGACTCCCCACATCCATCCAAAACCATCACTATAACTAAACCTCACCCCCACATGGGTATGCCAAGCTGGCAATCCAAAAACCCACCAATTCGAATCAAGGGTGTTGATTAATTTGTGTGGGCAGCAAGAAAGACCAAGGGCCAGGATTAACTTTGTGTTTATACTCTCACAACAAGCACACAACTGTTTTTGTGTCTACAAACTAGCACAACAAGTGAAGCAAAGAAGCACACCAAGAGTGCAAACCCTAGCTCGTTTTTACTATTTAAGCTGTTGTAAGCCCCTTGAGGCACCAGAGTTAGTTTTTTTTAGTTTTCAGTTAGTTTTTAGTGTGTTGTTTAGCTCAGTTAAAAGTTTTTAACTTAGTTAAAAGTTTTTAACTTAATGTACTTGTATTTTCTTTTTAATGAAAAATTCAGTTTAGTTTTACATTGTGTGTAAGTTACTTATGTTTCTTTAACAACCATATAAGCTTTGAATATAAGCTACTTTATAATTCTGTTTAAGATTTTAGATAAAAAGTTTAAGAAAAATTAAAAAAGGAAAAAGAAAAGTCACTGTTTGATCAAGCAAATGGATGAATGAGCAATGATGGATGGCTCATTGGTTTCTTAGTTAAGCTTTTATAAGCTTTAGGTAGGTTTTAGAGCTTATTTAGGTATTCAAAATCCTGTTTTGAGCAAGGATAAAGGTACTCTTTCTTTTTAAAATTTTGCTTAAAGTTTACTGTAGCATTGCTTATTTTTAGCTTATTAATGTCTTATTATGCTTATTTGTGTTTAATGATGCTTAAAAATGCCTTTTAGTTGCTCTTATTGCATGTACTTGTCATTTGCCAAAAAAAAAACTGTCTAATATAGCTTATATCTGTCATTAGCTTATTAGCTTTTTAAAGTGCTTATTTGTTCTTGCTTTTCACTTTTTATTACTTAACCTTGCATGTTTAGTAGTAGTCTTTAAAAATTTAGTGTTTAATTCAGTTTTTATAAAGGTTAAAATCGTTTTTGGAATATTAAGGGGTGTTTGGGATAAGTCTAAAATGGGTTAAAACAGCAAGGTCATGGGTTGGTGTCACTTGACAAACTTTGGCTTAAGTAATTAAGCTCTTTTGAAACTGTTTTCAAAAGTTTACAAGTTTAAAAGTTGATTTTCAGAGTTTTCTCAATTGTCTCTTAAGTCTGCTAGTTTTAAGAAAAGGCCAAAGTGCTTATTTGCTTAAGTTATTGCTAACTTAAGTTGTAGTCCTTAATATTGGTGTCATCCTGTGTATGCAAACCAACTAGCCCAAGCCTTAAGGGTTCCTTGTGTTTTGTACACATTCTGTCAACATTTTTTTTAAGTTTTTCAAAAAGTTAAAATCACCTATTTCTTTTGCAAAAATCAGCAGCTTTTAAATGTTTTTAGAAGCTTAAAATTTGAGCATAAGCTCACTTTAAGCCATACTCAATCTGTCTCAACTTTGTTTTTAATTTTGAGCTTATTAGACAGCTTGTTTTAAGCTGTCAAAATAAGCCCTTCTCTTTTAATTTAGTTGCCCTGGTGCTAGGGCTTATCTTTAAGCCATCTGTTTTAGCTTATTAGGGGGCCTCAGCCCTAGCTTTTGGCTCTTCTAAAAGGCCAATAAGCTCTTTGATAAGTCCCCTTTGTTACAGACCTTAAGAAGCCCTTTTTGTTGCTTATTTTTAAGCCAAAATTGTGTTCCTAGGCTTAAAATTTTACTACTAGCAGTTACTAACTCTTATGTTAGTACGGAGTGAGTGGTATTAAGCCAATTTTTGGCTTATTGAGTTATTCCATGTTGCTCTATTATTGTTCTAGTAGTTCTTTATGTGGTTTGTTGAATTGGTTGGCTTAATTTCTTTCTTTGGTGCTTTTTTTTGTGTTAAAGTCAAAGGTTTAGCCATTTATGTTTTAAGCATGTTTATGCTTTCTGTCTAGTTTAGTCTTTTTAGCTTATTTAAATTGCTAGCTTTAGGTTCTAACGTGCTTATTTAGGTAGGAATAGAATATTTTTTAGCTTTATTTGATCATTGGTTAGCTTTTTTGTCCAACATAAGTCAACAAGAAAAAGTCATTTTTGCCTTTATGTCACTTTAAGACTTCGGTCTGTTTTAAAAAGCCATTTTTTAGCTTTTTTTATAAGACTTTTTAATAAGTTGTAGTTATGATATATTGCATAAGCTCTAGGAGCTTATCATTGTTTGTGTGTTTTGTGTGTATCTTTTTTTAGGTGGTGATCTTGGGTTCATGGGTGTGGAGTACTCGATACCCGGGCCTCTACCCTTAATACACCCCCTTTTTATAACACTCCCTTACCGCTGTGCCCTTGGGTCTTTTCTGAAAGACTCTTGGGCACTTAGTTATTTAAGGGGGTTTTAACCCTGTTATAATAAGAAATCACTAGCTACACAAGAAAGATCCGGAGGTCGGGGAGGATTGAACAAATGTTTAGCCATATTATTAGAGCGAAGGAAAAAGGATGGGAGAGGTGTGAGTCTAGAGAGGAACAAGAACACACACTCTTTTTACAAAAGATTCATCATCCCCTCCATGGAAGTATGGAGGGGGTATATATAGGTCTAAGACAAGGGACTCTATATCTATTTAATCATTATAGTCCTGTAGTCATTGCCTAATGAAAAATTATGTATTCTCGATATTTCCCTTATTTTAAGGTAAAAATCTTACCCCATATGGTGGACATATGGAATTACTTACAATGTTATATCTTGTACAAATTTCAAACATATAATAACGTCTTCCAAAAGCGCTTCCAAAGCTGATGTGTATTCGAAGTTCTTCCTGGTCTTGAAACTTGTACTTCCAGCTGGGATATTCATTGGTCTTTACTTGTACAAGAACATTGTTAAGTATGCATGAAACTGGTTTAACTTACCCCCCAATTCTTGCAGATGTCTTGTAAGCTTTTTTTTTTCCTTTTAATAGATCCTTTTTGGCGATGTTTCTGAATCAGCTTCCCCAAAACCAAACCCTATCTTAAGCAACAGAGAGAGTCGGGAAACTTTGTTGTAGCTTGAACAATTTCTACTGTAATTGACGTGCACAGGGGATTTTTGTAGAAGTCAAACCACACCAACGACCACTGCTTCTTGTCATTAGGGCTTGGTGAATATTTGTTCGAGAGTACACGCTAGAAATCAGCAACAATTCTTCTCACGTATGCAGAATACTTCATAAACCATGATAAGTTAAGTAGTATACACTACTCTCCCTTGGAAGTTGACATGGTAACATCAAAGTCAACTAAGTCCCGGATGTACACATTTTCCCCCATGTGGTTGAGAACACTCGGAAAAGCTCATTGTCGTGGTAAGCGTCCATATACTCAAGAAGTTCTTATCTTAAGCACAAATCTTGAATCCAACGACGCATACTCTCTTGTCTTCAGAAATAATAGAGAAAATGATAGCATGAAATCAAGAAAACTTGGTATAATCAAGGTCTTGTATATGAATGTCGTTGAAGAACTTTGAAAATTGTACTTAGACTGTGAAGTACCATTGTCTTGGAATCCCGTGAGAATTGCTTATTACATCTCATCCTTGAAACTCTCTGGCTAACTTTACCAACCTCGTATTCTGTCGGCTATTGTTGTAATCACTTGGTGAAGTAAACTCGATATACCAAACTTAAAAATGAAGTAGAATCCCCCAAATTTGTTACTTAATCTTGCACTGTTGTTGATTGAAGAACGGTGCAAGATTAGATCTTTACGTACTCTATACCCACTCCGAAAGTATGAGAAGTACAACACCGCTTTGTAAATTATCCAATCGTCTTCTGCGTGTGACATGAGTACTACCTGTAAAATCCTTTTGTGATAGTTAGCCAGGTCTGCAAACCTAATACCCCTGACTGCTGGTAACTGATATTCAATGTCTCAAATCATAACCGTTGTCAACGTTCAAGGAGGTCATCAATCGTTAGATTGGGTTTTGAAGAAAAGGGGTAAAAAAATAGAAGGAAGTCTCGATGACAAAATAAGTTGTCGCCTTCTAAGGACCCACTTCAAGCTCAATAAGTATACCAAATTCAACTTCGTGATCAATTGTCATCGTAATCCCGAATCTTTGCCGTTGTCATTTAGTGAATTTCTTATTGGATCGTTTTTAGTGTTATGTATCGTGTTTGTTGTGTGTTGAAATCAATTAACTTAACGGGATTTTACAATTTCTATGATTTAAACCGATAAATGAAATTCAATGGATTTTACAAAACTCATAGAAAACCGTGAGTGATTTGATACGGATATCAGTGACGAAAAATTACAAATAAATAACTGAATTGTCAATAAATCATAGGAAAACAATGTTTTTGCTCCTTCGAAAAATCCTTAACCAGCTAGGAGGGGAGTTACAGCGTGTTCCGTTCGTTTTTCTCTTCGATTTGATGAGGTCACGGGCCCTAAGGACTTACGGTCAATGTTATGGCTGTTTTACTGAACGTTTTTATTCACACAAGATTGCTAGAAAAAATTTCGTTCGGTCCAAAAAAAATTTTTCTCGTTCGATTCCACTCGTTCGATTCGCTCGTTCGGTCCCTCGAAATTTCCCTCGTTCGATTATTGCTTGTTCGATGGTCTTGTTCGGTCCAAAAAGAAAGCTAGTTCGATCCTTGAGGAGTTAGCTCGTTCGGTCCATACTGAGAATGCACTCGTTCGGTCCTTAAACAAAGATGAAGCTCGTTCGATCCACAAGGGAAGATACTTGTTCGATCCTCAAAGGAATGATACTCGTTCGATCCAAACTAAAATCTTGCTCGTTCGGCTATCTCTACGAAGCAACTCGTTCGGTTGAGACACCAAGAACTCGTTCGGTCTACACAAGTACTTAGCTCGTTCTTTTCTTCTTTCCGTCCTTGTGTTTGTCTTAGCCACGCAAGAAATGACTATGACGAAACGCTTGTAAGCCAAGGAACAACGCCGAACCAATGAGCTCATAAAAAATGAAATCACAAACACAACACACTCGAATACAATACACCCCCGGTTAGCTCTTGATACCAATTGTTATAATAAGAAATCACTAGCACACATAGGAAAGATGCCGTGAGGTCGGGGAGGATTGAACAAATGTTTAGCCATATTATTAGAGAGAAAGGAAAAAGATGGGAAGAGGTGTGTGTCTAGAGAGAGAAACAAGAACACACACTCTTTTTACAAAATGAATCCTCACCCCTCCATGGAAGTATGGAGGGGGTATATATAGGTCAAGACAAGGGACACTATACTATCTTAACAGTTATAGTCCCTGTAGTTCTTGCCTAATGAAAACTAATGTAATTCCGATATGTCACCATATTTTAAGGCTAACAAACCCTTTAAGCTATAAGTTGTTTTCAGCTTATTTTGAGCTTATTTATAAGCCGAAGTTTGGGTTTCTTATTTTTCTTAGGTAGGATTTTAGGTCTAGTTTTTTAGGTAAATTTTTCAGAATTTTTAAAAATAGTTTAGTATTTTTTATAATTTAATTTCGTTATAAGTTTTAAAAATTCATAAAAATTACAAAAATTATCAAAAAAATACTTTTTTCTTGTTTTTAGTTAATTTTCTTTAGTTCATACTTTCGGTAAGGAAAATATAAAAATTTTTCGAGGGTAATTTTTGTAACCCTTTTTGATTTTTAAAGGACGGGCTCCGTCGTACGGTTTTGTCTTGACTGTTTTTGGGTCAAACGACCTCCGTTTTCACTCTAGTCTTTTACATTATTCGGTTATAGTCCCTAGGAGGTAGTTTAGAAGTAAAAAATTTCTTTGTAGGATTAATTTTTAAGATTTTAGGTTTTTGACCCCTTGTTCGGGATTCGTGCTCTCGTTTTTCAGCTTAATTTCATAATTTTTAGGTTTTTCTTAATCGTTTTTGTTTGTTATTGTTTAACTTAGCTTTCCACACTCTCAAATCATTTCTCTCATTCTAACTCTAATCTTCCGACTGTATCGATTCTCCAGTCCAGCCTCGTTGGGGATAAACGACCCGGGAACATTCTATACTACTTCTCGGTTATATTGATTATTGTTTTTTTGGAATAGATATATTTTATATATGTATGTAACTTTAGTTTTAATTAAACTAAATCATACATTCTTGCCAGTTTCTCTAGGGGATCAGTTTCCCTCATTGGTACAAAGATTGCGGACTTAGTGAGTCAGTCAATAATCACCCAAATGGTGTCGTAGCCTTATGACAACTTAGGAAGCTTCGTGACAAAATCCATAGTAATATTGTCCCACTTTCATTAAGGTATATCGGGTTGTACCAACAATCCTGATGGCCTTTGATGTTCTGCCTTGACCTTGGCACACGTCAGACATTTGCTAACATAGGTGGCGATGTTGGCCTTCATATTAGGCCACCAATATAGCTTCTTCATGTCCTGATACATTTTGTCAGAACCCGGATGGATAGAATATTTTGACTTGTGGGACTCGTACATAATCACAGTCCTCAAGTCACCATAACATGGTAACCAACTCCTGCCATTGAAGCATAGAGTTCCATCCACACGAGGTTCCAACTTTTCCATTCTAAATTTCTCTGGATCCTTAGAATTTTCAACCAACATGCCTCCAACATCTTCGTGTTTGATGTTCTCTGGTTTTCGTGCTTCTGTCTGAGCATTCAGGATTTGTTTAGGAAGATCCAAGCCAATAGTCATCACTAAGGCTCGAACTTTTAATGGTTTACTCCGCTCCTTCCTTGTAAACCCAAAATTTGAACTTCATTTCATATTGGTAATTTTGAATATAACCTAAAGTTTATTTATAAGTATTTGAAAATAAAATCTTAGGTTATAATTTTGGGAAATTATAAAGATATAACATAAGGTATTTTGTATTAAAAAATATATATATAAAACTTATATATGTACATATATATGGTCGGCCTTTATTTAAAAAAAATATAATATATTTTGTAATTTTTGATTATTTTGTATATTTACTTTCTTTTTATTAAAAACCTATTTTAAGGGATATGTATTAAAAGGTTTTAGCAAGTATTTTGTGTAATCTTCAAAAAGGGAAAAAAAATATTTTGTCCCCCCTCCTCCTTCATTTAGACCGGCCCTTAGGGGTGATTTTACAAGAAAATCTTTTATTTTTGTAGCAAATGATATTTTAGGAAAAGAGTGTAAAAGGTTTAAGCAAATATCTTGTAATCTCCTTAAGTTTTAAGAAAATCTTGTCCCCTCTTTTTCTCTTTATAAGGCCGGCCATATTCACCCTCTCCCATCATTCTCCATCATTCTCTAAAACATCTCTCTCCATAATTTTATGTATTCCTCCATAGAAGCTTTCTAGCAAGAAGAAGGTTTAGCTGTCTTTGGGTAATCCTTGAAGTTTTGGTGCTTTAGGTGTGATTCTTTGGTATATTCTTGGTGTTTTGGTGTTCTTGATTTGTGGTTCTCCTCTAAACTTCATTCCATAGATTTGGTGAAGGTGTTGTGATCTCTTGCTTTTGTGTTCATTTCTCTTCGATTGCTTATTCGTTAAGGTACAGATATTCCATACCCTTTTCTCTTTACTATTGGTATATTGTTATGATATACCGGTTGTTTCATTCGTTCGGTTATTCGTACAGATATTCTGTCCTTTTAGTAAGGACATTTCATTCTCATTTGTTTGGCTACTTTATCTATTTGATATTCGTTTGATATTCCTTTGATTTGCTATCCGTAATCATGACTTGTTTGATGTAGACAATCTGTTTGATTTGATATCCATTTGTATGAATCTGTTGGTTCTTGTTTGGAATATGCTACTAGATTCGTTTCCATATTTGGATTATTCGAAACTTGTTCACT
>BQNB010044914.1:0-44604 GCA_026074375.1 Tanacetum coccineum
ACCGGATCATAGTTTTCGTGAATCTTTTAGGCTATCTGATACATTAGCATACTCTTAATTTTCGTATTTTGTTTTTGTGCTTTATCGTATACCTTCTTCTGAAGCATATACTGCTGATTGTTTGTCCCCAGTTTCAGGTATACCTTCTTCCGAAGCATATACATTAGCAGACTCTTAATTTTCATTCAACCTTTCAAAGATTTGGAACGAGTATTACAATTGGATAGGAAGCTTATTAAGACAACTGGTTTTGATTGTTTGAGTTTTCTAGGGACTCAGCCTCATTACATATCCTGAGAATCAGTTTAGAAGAAGAGATTACAAGAAACAATGACTGATCTTACTTTGGAAGAGTCTGTAAGCATGTTCATGGTCGAGATTGCAAAAAGGCTTTATGAAAACACCAACTTGATCAAAGAGATCCGAGCTTCAACGGATGCTGCCATAAGGAACCAAGGAGCATCAATTAAAACTTTAGAGATCCAAATCAGGCAGATGAGCAAGGTCCTAGAGGAAAGAGGATTTGGAAGTTTACCGAGCTCAACTGAAACTAATCCAAGAGACCATGTCTAGTCGATCTCAACTATTATTAAAGTTGATTCAAGCTCGATACATTGTTTGGGATTCTCCCAATACGCCGTATCCACTAGACAGAATCGTACACTGATGTATGAGATAAAACAAATGACAATTCCGTTTCCAAGTCGTTTGGATGGTGATATTTGAGAAATCACATATCCTTTTTATATCCAAATTGTCCCTTAAAATGATCATAATGTGCAAAAATATACTTGTATTTGTGTATTTTGTTGTTTGTGAATGTGTAGGTACGGATAATGTAAAAATCACAAGAAAACGGTCAAAGCCGGACAAACACATACACGGGAACGAAAAGAGTGCAAAAGAGCCTGAAGATTGCTATCAATGGTCAACAAAGTTAAACCTTGGTCAACATTGGTCAATCACAAATAGACAAAATCCTCAAAATACCCAAAATGCCCTAAATGTTAAACCTAATTTCACCAAAAGTCCCTAAACCCTAACAACGTTATCTCTTTTATACTTAAGAGATAACGGTTGTTATCTCCTATAAATCCTTAAAACCTTATAACCAAGCCCAAACCTCACCTGTGGCCCAATCTTTCATACCCGGGCCCAAGTCAAACCTATACACACACCTGTGGTCAAACAAAGATATAAAAAGAAAAAGGACGCGAGAAATTCCTTTTTACTATTCATCATCATCTTTGTGTTACCCTGAGTTAAAATCAAAGGGTTAATTCAAATTGATGATATGGCTCACCAATTCAAGTAACAAGGTACGATGTGGCAGAGTTATACGTCATTGAGAGCTCTTATTGGTCTAAGCACACAAGGAAGGATACGCGGGCAATTAAAGAAACACACCAATGATTAAGATTTTGCATTAAATCTAGTGCGAAAGAAGCACAAAGGGGTTTGACACACGGAATGCCACGTTGGCAATCTGTGTGCTCATCAAATCAATCCATCGGTCATAATATGGATCCAATGATTGGCAAAAATTCAAGGGATGAGATCAACTCAAGAGGAGCGTGTAAAGACAACCTAGATCATTCTTCTCAAGCTTATAAATAGAGGCCTCTTCACATAAAGCCGGATATAGATTTTTTTTAGCTTATGTATTTTCTTCTCAAACTGTTTTAGATTATTGTTCTCTTTAAATTGTAATTTTCTTTTAAAATGTAATGTTTAGCTTATTGTAATCTCTATTTCAACTTGTACTCAGCTTTATTATCAATAAGAATTTAAAGTTTTCTAATTTGTGCAATTGTCTTTTCATAAATCTACTTTTATCCAAAAATATGGTTTAATAAGATATTACTATTTCATAAGCTTCTAATAAGCTCATCTCAAGCTCATCTAAGTCTCTAAGCTTAGATTGAACTAAATTCAGTCATTAACTTTACTTAAATCTAAAATTTGTTTAATACCTATGCTATGGATGGATTTGGTTGCTTTGGATGATAAGCTTACCTTGGAAGAGCTTATTGGACTTTACTAGTTTATCCTTGTGATAAGCTAGAGCTTGTTGATAGCTCACTTGAGCTTATTCTTAGCCTTGTTTAGAGCAAAGGCTCTTGTAAGTTTCTTCTTTATATTTAAGCTTAAATTTACACTATTAGCTTTAATCTATTTCATACTGCTTATTATTTTCTTATTTTAGTTTAAATTAGCTTATAATTGCTTATTATTTGTGTTTAATGCTTATTTAGTTCAAGTGTTTGTGTAGATCTTATTTTTCATGTTTTTAATACAAAAAAGTCATAAAAACAAAAAATATTAGCATTAGTTGTTAGCTTATTGTTTTTGCTTATTTGATTGTTGAAATATGTTCATTTAGTTTGTTATAAGCTGTTTACTATCTGGTCTTTGAGAAGTTTTAGCTTAAATAGCTTTTATCAAGTTAAATAATCTAAAACTGTTTTTAAAGGGGTGTTTGGGACAATGGGTCAAACGGGTCAAAATGATTTAAAAACTCTTTTGGGTCACTAAGCTAAGTTTAATAAGCCTATTTAAGAGGAATTAAGCTGTTTTAAAAAGTTTTTAAAGTCTAAAACTCATTTGTTAAGATATGTCTTCATGTGTTTTGATTCTGAGATGCTATAAGCTGTTTATGTAGCTTATTTGCTTAAGTCTAGTTTAGCAGCTTATTTTTGTGTTTGATATGCATGTTTAAGTGTTTTATGCAAGTAGGCTAAGTGTCTTGCATTGTGCATTTGATTTCATTGATTGCTGTCAAAAGGTTGTTAAGGGTTTAGATTTGAAAATTTGCTTTTTCTCTTGATCATTGTAGCTTATTCAGTGTTTCAAAATGCTTTTTCTTTGTTGTTATAAATTCTATGAGGTCTAAAATCAAACTGTTTGTAGGTTTGAGATCCATAAGGATCTGTTTGTTTACTTATTTTTAAGCTCAAAAGTGTGAATTTGTTAAAATTGCAAAAGTTTGAAAAATTTGTCTAAGTGTTGAGTCTGTGTAAGATGCCTTTTTCATGAAGCTTTTTAAGTGCTTATTTGAGTTTCAAAATGCTTTTTCTTTGGAGCTTATTGTATCTTTTTGGCCATTCTTTTCAGAGGTATAAGCCACTAAGCCATAAGGAACCTTTAGCTAGCTTATTTTTAAGCTAGAAAAGTCCCTATTGGCCTTTTGGCGTATCAGTATTGGCCAAAAGGTTCAATTGGCTTATTTGTGCTTATCTGTTTATTTTCCTAGTTTATTAGGTTAGTTTTAGTCTAGTAATAGTTAATTCAGTGCTTATTTTAGCTTATTTTAGTTTATAGCTTATTAAGTTTTGTCAAAAGTAAAAAATATATAGTTAAGTACTTTCTGTCTGTTTTAAGCTCATTTACTGGCTTATTGGTTAGCTTTTAGAAAAAGTTATTTTTACAAATTTTGTTTGTTTTTAGCTTATCTACAACTTAATTTTTTAACTTTTTCAAAATATATAAAAAAAGGGAAGATGGAAGTCGGGAGTGAGCAAGGCTCGAACCCCCCGACCTCAACATCCTCACCTTTTATAACACCTCACAACACACACTCCCTACCAACGTGCCCTGGGGTCTTTTTCAGTTTTGTATTGCAAAATCAATTCCTTATACACGTTTTAGCTCTTTTAGTATAATAAGCTGTTTTTGCTTATTACACAACTTATTCGATAAGCTGTGTTACAAATTATATTTTTCTTAGATTCTTCACTATTCAAACTACTTTTCATAATTTTTCAGAATTTTTATGAAACGTTTAGTATTTTTTATATTTAATTTTCTTTAAAATCGTTTTTAATTCATAAAAAACTATAAAAAAGTCAAAAAAATAAAATTCTTTTTTAGAAAATTTTCTTTCTTCATATAGTTTCTAGGAAAATTAGTTTTGCTTTCGTAGGGTTTAAATTGCAAAATTTCACTTTTTAAAGAACGGGATTCATTCCCGTTCACGGTTTTCGTGTTTTTAAGCTCAAATCAACTTCGTTTTCATTCTAGTTTTCTTTAATCTTACTTTTTAGTTAATCAGAGTGTATTAAAAGTGAAAGTTTCATTTTAGGTTTATTTTTGATAATTTAGAGTTTCTAGTCACAGTTTAAGGTTCTCGTTTTACGTTTTTAGCTAAAATTTGTCTTCCCTTAAGATTTTGCCCTTATTTTTCTGTAGTTTTAGAAAAACAATATCAATCTTATCCTATTTTAATGATCGATTCTCAAAACGACTCTCGACTTTCAATTGCTTTCCTCATCGGGGATAACGACCCAAGAATCATACTTCCGGATTAATATAACTGAGATCTTTTGATTCCTACCCTTCTTTTTATATATTTATAAGATATTTATATATAGTTACATATATTAACGAGTGGTAATCAGAAGTGATCAAGTTTTGGCGCCGCTGCGGGGAGGATTGTCTACGATTGTTGAAGCCGTTTGAAAATTTTTATTTGAAGATCCTTCCAACAGGAGTTATTTTGTTTATTTTCATATAAAAATACAAAAACATTTTTCATTATCTTTTATTAGTATAATTATAATATAAAACCAAAAATCTAAAAAAAAAGAAAAAAAAAACCAAAAACATAAAAACATAAAAACATAAAAAGAAAAAATAAAATAAATTCCACCAAGTTGGTAAAAGAACACCAACAAATAATACTTTCAATTGAAGTATTATCCATAAATAAGTTCCCGAACCAAAGATCAAAAACTTACCTTTTGTGTCTCTTGCAACGTACGACTCACCTTTAAAAGTTAATTCTTTTGAAGAGTTACCGAGAAGCAAGTTGATTATTAGGTTTAAGTGTCTTATCTCATTGTTTGTATTTAAAATTCATTGTTAAAATACCCAAAAAAAAAATTAAAAACCAAAAATAAGTAATAAAATTTCTTTTTAAATTTTAGTGCATGCGCACTCGTTCTCAATCTCGTAATTCTAACCGTCAACAACAACAAGTCAATCCGACTTTTGTTGAACCATTCAATCTTATTGAACCTATTCCCGTAGTTACAATGGATGATAATCGTACTATGGCTCAATTGCTTGAAGCACGATGCCATCGTTGTGCCCGAAATCACCGCGACAACTTGAGCTTAAGCAGGTTTAGCATACCTCGTTATTAACAAACAATTCTTCGGACATGACAAAGAAGACCCTCATGCTCACATCCGTTATTACAACAAGATCACTTCTACAGTGAAGTTCCCGAACGTCCTGAGTACGTCGGTAAAGCTTATGCTTTTCCCATTTTCTCTCGAGGGTGCAGCCCAGATTTGGTTAGAAAAAGAACCCCCTCGATCGATTCTCACATGGGATGATCTTGTTTCGAACTTCATCAACAAATTTTTCCCTCCTTCCAAAACAACAAATCTTCGAAATGAAATCACGAGATTTCAACAAAGATTTGATGAAACTTTCTACGAGGTACGAGACCGATTTAATGATCTTCTTTGAGCATGCCCACATCATGGATTTTCAGAGTTACATCAACTCGATACTTTCTATAATGCTTTGAACTCTAATGATCAAGATTCATTGAATTTTGACACAGGAGGTAACTTTTTGGATAAAATTCCTCGTGATTGCCTAAGAATCATTGAAAGCAAATCCAAGGTTCGTAATTCACGTAACAAACCGTTTGTTGCAAAGTGATTCAGCATTTTTACCACCATGGTATTTCTCACATGTTTGCTGAACTTAAAGAAATGGTGAAATCATTACTTTCGAAAAAGAAAAACCAAAACCAAGCTTCCACTCCCGTGAAAGCGGTCGAGGAAAGTTGTGTTACTTGTGGTGGTACTCATTCTTACCGAAATTGTCCCGCCACCGATGGCAACGTTTATCGTGACAATATTCAAGAGTATGTTTCCCAAGCAGCAGCAGCTAATTTCAATCAAGGAAATTCCGGTTACCGAGCCCCGATTGCTAATCAAATTCGACCTCCCGGTTTTCCTCCCGTTCAAAACAATCAAAACAACCAAGGAAATAATCCACAACGCGTACAACCAAAACTGGGGAAAGAATTACAACCAAATCCTTCCCACTACCAACCCCCGTTAAACAAAGTCAATTTACCGCCAAATTTACCGAACTCCGATTAATCAACCCCCGGTTCACCAAGCTCCACCTTACCAAGCTCCGGCTCCGCAAACACAAGGTGTGACAAAGAACGATTTTGAAAGCTACGTCAAAGCTAATGATGCAGTGATGAGGAACATGCAAGACCAAAACCAAAATTTGCAAAATCAAATGACTAATTTAACGGACATGCTTTCCAAGTTTGTGAATTCCAATACCGCTTCTACTTCAGGTTCAGGGACACTCCCTAGTAATACCATTACTAACCCGAAGGTAGATTTGAAAGGTATTACCACCCGAAGTGGTGTTGCTTATCAAGGACCCATGATTCCTACTACTACTTCTTCTCCTCCTAAAGTAGTGGAACGTGAACCCGAGGTGACAAAGGACACGGTGCCTCCTATTAATAACAGAAGTACCAAAGACGTCCAACCTCTGGTTGTCCAAGTTGAAAATCAAAAACCAAATTCTGAGCCCGTTGTTGATCCCGTTAGTGCTCCGATGCCTAACCCAAAACCGTCAATTCCATATCCTTCGAGACGTAATGATGAAAAGCATACTTAAACCATAGGTTAACATACTTTTAATATTCACTTTTCCATTGATATATATGACCATATGACATAAGGAATAAGTAAATAGATTAATAATCATAATAATAATCATTTTACATTAATTTTGTGAAAAGTCATTAGTGGGGATTTAGCCATATTTAACATATTACACATAAAATAATGATAATAAAAAGTATGAAGGAATTGGAGGACCTTAGAGGATGATTGTACTAAGGATGAGAAATGTAATGCTAAACCCGCTGTTCGTTTAGACTTGCTAAAACCCAAGCTTTCAAGCTTAAGTAATACCATAGATTAGGTTTGAAAACCTGTGAATTTCCCTTTTTCTTCCTTATACTTGCAAATGAGGATCAATGCTTGGGAAAACACTTTAGTATGCCTTAGGATTGATGTGTAAAGGGTTGTATAGATTGTAGAAAAATTTTGTATGGTTTGATTATATGAGCTATTTGAGCCGTGGGTTTTGGAGCATAGAAAAGAGAAAGAAAATAAAATTTGTAAGTATAAAAGAGTTTATGTAAAGTTACTTATGCATGCATGTGTATTTGTATAGTGCAAATATCTTCTAGGCCTAACATGGTTACTTTCGTAACCCCTTGCACAAGGTTAAGAAGTCGCAAGTAGACCTGGTGTAAGAGTTTGTTTCCTAGTATTTCTTAAATATCTAGATATTATGGGACACGAAGTTTGCTAAAACTTGGTCCTATTCTCAAAATTTCGGCACGTGATAGAATACTATGTGATGTTATTTTGATTGATTTTGGCGTATTGGGTATAATCTTGGGTATTCCGTTTAGGGCGGTATAGTTAGGTTTTGGAACTTCCAGGGAAAGCCTTAAATGCATTTTATGTGAAAACGTAAGCATTTTCCGTAAGCCTCAATAAAAATATGATGAACAAAGTTAATAATTATACTCTTAAATAATCATATAAGACACTTGTTAGATATAACAACTTTTAATTGTTTTCAATGCCCGTTTACATTGTATGTCATTTTTAGTTGTATGCGATTTAGCTTAACGATTATGATTTAAAAAGCAAACGGGTAAACCCTAAACATAATTAGTGGATTAAATAATGTCATACAATGACCTAAAACACGATGTGTTATACATGGGACCGATTCAATGATCTTCTTCGGGCATGCCCACATCATGGATTTTCGAAGTTACATCAACTCGATACTTTCTATAATGTCTTGAACTCTAATGATCAAGTTTCATTGAATTCCGCGGTCCTTGCGGTTAGTTGTGGTAACTTTTTGGATTAAAATTGCCCATGATTTACCTAAGGAATCATTGAGAGCAATCCAAAGTTGTAAGTTCACTGTAATACAAACCGGTTGTTGCCAAAGTGAGTACGAGCAGTTCTACCCCTCGGTATTTCTCCCGATGTTGCCGAACTTAAAGATATGGTGAAAGCTTTACTTCTCGATAAGAAAAACCAAACCCAAGCTCCCGCTCCCGTGAAAGCGGTCGAGGAAAGTTGTGTTACTTGTGGTGGTACTCATTCATCTTACGAAATTGTCTCGCACCGATGGCGCAACATTTATCGTGGACATATTACATAGAATATATTTCCGTAAAACCGCCGCAGCTAATTTTCAATCAAGGAAATACCGGTCTTGACCGAGCCTCGACTGCTAATAAAAATTCGACCCTCCGTCAAAACCAAGGGAAAATAACCAAAACGGAGTACAACAAAAACCGGGGGAATAATTAAACCAAAGCAAATTATTCGAATGCCGATTATCAACCCACCGGTTCCGCCAAGTCACACCCTACCAAGCTCGGACTCCGCTCAAACCAAGGGTGTGACACAAGAAGTATTTTAAAAGCTACGTCAATGCTGACTGTTCGGTTATGAGAACCAGGCAAGACCAAAATCAAAACTTGCAGAAAATCCAATATGCCAATATTTAAACAAGACACGGCTTTCTAAATTCGTGAATTCCAATCCGCTTCGTACCGGTCGAGGCGCGCTGGGACTACTCGCCTAGTAATTTACTGCATTACTAACCCGAAAGGTAGATTTTGAAAGGTTATTACACCCGAAGCGGTGTTGCTTATCAAGGAACCGACACTGATTCCTTACTACTATTTCTTTCTCCTTTAGTAGTGGAACGTGGAAACCGAGGTGACAAGGGACACAGGTGCCTCTTTATAATAACAGAAGCACAAAGATGTCAACCTTCCGGTTAGTCCAAGTTCAACCGCAAATACCAATTCTGAAGCCGTTGTTGATCCCGTTAGATTGCTCCGGATGCCTATTGAAACCGTCAATCCATATCCTTTAAGACGTATGATAAAAAAGGAGTCGTGAAAAAGCTATACGATCAAAGAGAAGATTTATACGAAATCTTTAAAGATTATGATTTTGAAAATTAGCCTGTTACGGAATGACATTGATTCTTATGCCAAATTGCTGCCATCGATCTTAAAGCCTTAATTAGAAATAAAGAAAAATTAAGTGAAATGGCTAGAACTCCTTTGAATGAGCATTGCTCGGCGGTTATCCTCAACAAGTTACCTAAAAAACTTGGAGACCCCGGTAAATTTCTCATACCGTGTGATTTTCCCATAATAGATGAATGCTTAGCCTTGGCCGATCTTGGCGCTAGCATAAATCTCATACCATTATCCGTGTGCGAAAAACTATCTCTTTCGGAGCTCACTCCTACGTGTATGACTCTTGAATTTGCGGACTGTTCGATTACCCAACCGATCATTATCGCTGAAGATGTCTACCTTAAAGTAGGAAAGTTCAAATTCCCGATCGACTTTGATGCCGATCCTCGAGTACCTATTCTCGGGAGATCCTTCTTAAAGACCGGACGTGCTTTGATTGATGTGTACAAAGGAGAATTAACTCTTCGTGTCAGAAAAGAAGCCGTAACATTCAATCTTGACCAAACTTCGAGATACTCCTCTAATTACGATCATGTGACGGTTAACCGAATCGACGTCATTGAAATGGCTGGAAGAGTATTCTCAGAAGTTCTTAAGATTCTCGCTGTGATTCACAGAGTGGCAATCTATCTTAATATGTCTTCCGATCGTTTCTACCTCCTCTCCGACTCTCACTCCCTTCGGGGATAGTGATTTTCTTCTCGAGGAAGTCGATGCTTTCCTCGCTCTTGAAGATGATCCAACTTTATCGGAAGTTGATGACTCTTACTATGACCCGGAAGGGGATATTCTTCTTCTTAAATCATTTCTCAATGATGATCCATCATTACCCCCTCCCACTCAAGGAAACTATTTACCTGGAATCGAAAAGAACTCAAAGTTTGTAAAGCTAAGAATGATAAATCTTCAATTGATGAACCTCCCGAAGTCGAACTCAAGGACTTACCTCCTCATCTCGAATACGCATTTTTAGAGGGTGACAACAAGTTGCCCATCATAATTGCTAAAGACTTGAGTATCGTGGAAAATGCGCCTTCTCATAATGGTTTGAAGTCACACAAAGGAGCTTCGCTTGGAAACTCCTCTGACATCCTAGGGTATTAACCCGAAAATTTTATACTCACAGATTCTGATGAAGAGGACTACAAACGGCGGTTCAACACCAAGACCGGTGAATCTAAAAATCCACAGATGTCATCAAAAGGTGGTGAAAAACTTCTTGTACGCCGGATTTTTTTTACCCGATCTCGGATTGTCCTTGGGATAAGGCTCATACATTGCGTACCAAAAAAAGGTGGTTTTACCGTTGTTTGAAAATGAATGGAAAATGAGTTAATTGACTCGATTGGTTATGGGATGGCTGTTGTATGCATTGACTACCGAAAGTTAAATAAAAGTCACCCGTAAAGACCAACTTTCCACTAGCGTTTTAGGGATCGCATACTCGAGGCGGGAGGAAACGGTTACTATTGTCGATCGACCTCATGATCAAGAAAAGCAAACATTCACGTGTCCTTACGAACGTTCGCATATCGTGACTTGCCTTTTGGCTTATGCAACTGCCGCGGTTACGTTCCAAAGGTGTTATGATGGCTATCTTTCATGAATCTCGACCGAAAAAAATGCTTTAGAAGTCATCATGGACGACTTTTTGGTCTTTGGAATTCATTCGAAAATTGCCTCTTGTGTGTGATCAGATGCTTCAAAGGTCGTGGAGACACCATCTTTTGTCTTAATTAGGAAAAAAGGTCTTTTATGGTTAAGGAAGGCATTGTTCCTTGACATAAGATTTCGATAATAAGGATTGAGGTTGATAAAGCCAAAGTCAATGTGATTGCTAAGTTTACCTCTTCCAACACGTTAAGGGTTGTTCGGAGTTTTTCGGTCATGCCGCGTTTTACCGACGATTATCAGGTTTTTTCTCATATTTACCGACCGAAGACTCAGCTCCTGGAGAAAAAATACTCGTTTCATCTTTTCTTTCCAATGAATGTATTCAAGCTTTTGAAATGTTAAAGAAAAAACTTACTGAAGATCCAATCTTGATTGCCTCCGACTAGGACCTACCCTTTGAGCTTATGTGCGATGCAAGCGACTTTGCCATAGGTTCAGTCATGGGGCAACATCATGAAAAAAACACTTAGGCCTAACATTATGCTAGTAAAACATGAACGAGGACGGAATCACATTACACCACGCGAGGAAAGACTATGTTAGCCGTTGTGTATGCCTTTGAAAAATTCGATTCTGACCTCATCTGAACAAAAGTAGGTGTATACGGATCACTCCGCCCTAAAATATCTCCTATGCTAACAACGTTTTCAAGGCGAGATTGCTCCAGTGGGATTTTCCTCCTTCAAGAGTTTACATTCAATAAGTTAATTGACACAAAAGGAGCCGAGAATCTCGCGGTTGCCGATCATCTTTCTGATTAGAAAATCCGTATGAAAATTGTAGCTGACCACAAAAGGAGGTAATGAAAGTTTCCTCTCGAGACACTTAATATGGTGACTTCTCGTGGTGACTCAAGTACCCCGTGGTTTGCGATTATGCCAAGATTACCACGCTAGGTATTTCATTTGTAAAGGGATGTGTCCCGCAAAATAACAAGTTTTCAAGGGGGGGGGGAATGTTAACACTATCTTTTGGGGATGACCCTTTTGATTTTCAAAATATGTGCGGATCAAGTGATCCGGCGGTGTGTGCACGGCAAAGAAGCTCTCGACATCCTCGAAGCTTGCCACAATGGACCCACCGGGGGACATCATGGTGCAAATCTCACCGCCAAAAAGGTCTTTGATGCCGGTTTCTTTTGGCCCACTATTTACAAAGATGCACACGAGTTGGTTAAAAATTGCGACTCGTGCCAACGTCAGGGAAAATTTTCACAAAGGGATGAGATGCCTCAAAATTCCATCCAAGTTTGTGAAATCTTTGACGTATGGGGCATAGATTTCATAGGGCCATTCCTGTCTTCACGAGGGAACAAATATATACTCGTGGCGGTCGACTACTTGTCAAAATGGGTTGAAGCAAAAGCGCTCCCCACCAACGACGCCCGAGTTGTTTGCAAATTTCTTAAATCTCTCTTCGCCCGATTTGGTGCCCCTCGTGCTATCATAAGTGATCGCGGAACCCATTTTTGCAATGACCAGTTTGCAAAGGTCATGCTTAAATACGGAGTCATTCACCGTCTCTCCACCGCGTATCACCCACAAACAAATGGGCAAGTTGAGGTATCCAATCGCTGCTTGAAACAAATTCTTGAAAGGACCGTGGGCGAGAACCGTGCATCTTGGTCAGATAAACTAGATGATGCACTTTGGCCTTCCGTACAGCTTAAAAAACGCCCATCAGGTGTACCCCATACAAGCTTGTGTACGGAAAGGCATGTCATCTACCGATCGAGCTCGAGCACAAAGCCTACTGAGCCTTAAAGCATGCAAACTTTGACCTTGAGACCACGGGTGATCACCATAAAGTTCAACTCAATGAATTAAATGAACTTTGTGATCATGCCTATGAGAACTCTTTGATCTATAAAGAGAAAACAAAAGAGGATCCATGACTCAAAGATCAAAAACCGCATTTTCAACGTCGATGATCAAGTCCTCCTCTTTAACTCTAGATTGAAGATGTTCTCGAGCAAATTAAAATCCTGTTGGTCCGGACCGTTCACCATTGCCCATGTCTTTCCATATGGCACCGTTGACTTATCTCAAAACTCCGGGCCAAACTTCAAGGTGAACGGTCATCGAATTAAGCACTACTTTGGAGGGGACGTACCAAAATTGGTTGTCCCGGATCTCCAAACCTTCCCCAAGGACAACTAAATGTGGGGATTGGGTCAAGCTTAGTGACCCTAAACAAGCGCTTCGTGGGAGGCACCCCATGCTTATCCTTTTATTATTTTCTTTCTTATTTCTATTGTGATGTGAGGAGGCTTGTACTCTTCCGTTTCTTGTTGTTTGTGCTTGTGATTTTTTGTAGGATTTACCTAAAATTTTCTGAAGACTCTCGTGTTCGGTGTTTTGTCCCGGTCCACTCGAGCTTCCTAGCCTTTGCTTGCCATTAGTTTGGGGAAATCTGATATCCTAATCTTATCGACTAACGTTTATCTTTAAGCATACTTAATAAACGGCTTAGGATTTACGTAGAGACCCTTCTTAAAACATTGAGGACAATGTTTAATTCTAGTATAGGGGGGATCTATCGATTTGATTATGCCTGCAGCCGTTGTTCTCACGTACCCCGTTTTTCCACAAAAATTTAAAAATTTTCAAAAATAAATAAGTGTTTTGTCACAATTTTGACTTTCCTGCTGGGTAGAATAAGAGTAAATTTTGACCCGATCGAGCGTGTTGAGCTCTAGCTTGTTCCTTAACTTTTAGACTAAGCGTTCGCGAATATTCGCGAAGAATGAAAAATGATAGTGTTAAGTATGAGTTGGATGCTAAATGATAAGTGCTTAATTACACATATCTTTTACCTCTAAAAACGAGCTTAAATGACCAAAAACAGACAAAAACTGCCAAATATATGTTTGTTTTGCATTTGTATTGTGCAGGAAGTGGATATCATCAAAAAGACAGAAAACCAAGCCAAAATGACAAAACTGAGCATGGAATGGAAAAGACTGTGCAAAATCAAGGCCAAAGTCCAAAAATGCCAAAGTCAGAGTCAATACTGAAGAATCAGCAGTCAAACCGGAGCCGGAACTGAAGAATACTATTGAATGCAATCTTTACCCATCTGATGGGCCGGGAAAGCCCAATAGTATATTTATGAAGACTGTGAAGACCAAATGGGCCCTCAATCAATTACAACAGCCCATTTGTGTGCAATTGACAAAGACTGTGAAGACTTTGAAGGCCCAATCCTAGCCCAGTTACAGCCAATCTCAGCCATTGTACACACAAAACCCACTTCATAACCTTATTGGGCTTGAAAAAGCCCAATAACCAAACCTGTACCTTATTGGGCCCAAACCAAACCCAATTGGGCCCAATAGCCCAAACCAAACTCAATTGGGCCCAATACAAGCCCAATGGGCCCCACACAAAACCCAAGCCCAACACAAGCCCAAAATCCATTTTTATAAACTTTAGGGGCTAAATTGCCAAGTTTGAAAGTTGTTTTTATAAAGAAAAATAGAGAAATAAAACACAAGGGCTGAAAATGCAATTAACCAAAACCTCTCTTTATTCTTTAGTTATAAACAGCAGGGACCATTATTGCAATTATCCAAATCCTTCTTTGTTTTCTTTAGTTATAAAACGCAGGGACTAAACCTGCCACTTTCTAAACTATGTTATAACTAGAATTCGGCTTAAACCAAATGAAAAGTGAGAGAGAGTTGAGGGGCCAATTGTGCACCATCTTCAATCTTTTCTTTTAAACATAACCAGCAACCCTGTACCTTAAACCACTCCCGCCAAAACCTAAAACCCCTCTCACCCACGGTTTACAGCTCACCCCATCCCCTCATAGTACTTTCCCAGCCTACCCCTCACCTATACCCATTTCCCACTTGCATATTTAGCAATGCCAGGTTGGCCATCCACAAACCCGAATCCCATCTATGGCTGAGGTTGAGCTATGAAGTAGCACAAAGGCATCCAAGGGCCTAGGATTGCTGCTTGGACTCCCTACACTCACAACAAACACAAACCAAGGAGTTTCGACTTCTATAAAAGAGAAGGCCAAGCCGAAGTCCAAAAGAGATGTTACACCATGTTTTAGTTTAAATTTAATTTTAAGTCTTTCTTTTATCATTATTGTACTTCATTTCTTTTTAAAAGTTTATGTTGTAAGTTCTTAAATATTAATGAAAATTTCATAGTTTTCTTTGAAAAATTGCAAGTAACCACTGTCGAAATTTAAAGATTTATATAAGCTCTTTAATTCTGTTTATCTTGTATAAGAATGTGTTAAAATAGTTAAACCCTACTTGTAATCACATTTCTTAGCTTTCCCTTCACTAAAAATCAGTTAAAACGTTTTTTCTAAAATTAAGAGGGTGTTTGGTTTTGCCTCAAAATGGGTAATTATGGGATTGGTATGGGTCAAACACACTCAGCCATCTTTGGCTGAGTGTGTGGGCTTATTTAGGCCAAGTTAATTGCAAGTTTTAATACAAAATTAAGTTTTTATGATCCCTTTATGTTCTGCCAAAATTTATAAAGAAAAAAATAAGCTAAGCCACTCAAGCTGCATAAGCAGCTTAAAGCACCTAATTGTGTGCTCTTTGTTGTTGTTTCTACCAAATAAAACCAAGCCTTTGTTCTGTCTTTGGTTTGGCAGCATAAGTCAAGTCTGTGTATGCATGTGTGTTTGTGAAATCCCTCAACTTTAAGCCCAAAATCAGCAGGCTACAATTAATCTCTTTAGCTTAAATTTTGGAAATAAGCTCTATTACCACCCTTGTACATCTGTCTTTGATTGGTTTGGGGTAGAAAAAGCACAATTTGTGCTATCTTCATAAGCTAAAAGTTGGCCTTAAGGCCACGAGTTTGCCCTCTACCCCGGTGCAAAACCCTAAACGCACAAGCCCATTTTTTCTGGCTTATTTTGACATTAGGCCCCTGGATTTTTTAAACTCTTAGATAGTCTGTAGGGTTCTTGTGGTTCAGTAGCTTATTTAGGTTAGATATGCTTAATAGGTGCCTTAATTGTAGCTTAAAAAAGTAGTGTTTGTTTTCTGTTATTATTTCATTTTCCAGTTTTAAAGCTTATTTCACTATTAGCTTATTTTAGGGCTTAAGCTTATAGGTTTTAGCTCATCTTAGTTCCCTTTGCTTATTTTCATTGTCTTAAAAAGTTTGTAGCTTATTGTGTTCTTTAAAACTGAAAAAGAAAAGAAAAAAAAAAGGCCAAATAAGCTCTTTTGAGCTTTTTTAAGTATCCTGTCAGCCAAAGCCTCACTTTCTGGCTTATTGGTAGCCTTTCACACCTTGCCCCTTTTAAAGAAAATGATAAGCTCAAGCCCCTTTACAACTTTGCTTCTTTAACTTTTGCTTAATAAGCTGTTGGACCCACTTTGTAATCGGGGTTCTCTCTCAGGGACCATTTGTGTAATTTCCTCTTTTTCAGTTACAAGTGTTAGTCCCTGTGGTTAGTAGCCTGTTACCCCGTTTGTCCTTGTGTCCTTTTCACTGTTAGTCCTTTTAGTTAACTTTAGTTAGTTTATTTAATTTAATTAATTTAAATTAGGTTTAATATTAATTAGTTTAATTACTTTTAATTAAATCAGTAAAAATTAGGGCTTTTTAGGTTTTTATCTTTTTTATAACTTTATTTATTTTATGTAATTTTTCTAGAATTTTTATAACATTAATTTTTGTCTTTTTCTAATTTCTTAGTTTTAATTAGTTTTTAATCTTTAAAAATTCATAAAAAATCCAAAAATTAATAAAAAAATATTTTTCTTTTTTATAAAATTTTCTTTTGTCATTTAGTGTCTAGGAAAAATATAAAATTTAGTATAGGCTTAATTTTTCTTAAATTTCAGTTTTAGACCCGTTTTTACCGGGTGCGTGTTACCGTTTTCTTTTTCGTTTTAGGCAATTCAAAACGACCTCCGTTTGAGTTCTAGTTTTTCTTTCTTTATTTTTTCAAGTTAAGTTAATAAAATTTAATTTTGATTTTTAATTTAATTTAGCATTTATTTTCTTAATTTTTAATATTTTAGGTTCCCGTAACTTATTCTGTTCCAGAATCGTATTTTAATTTTAGATTTAATTTTAGATTTCCTTATAAACTAAATTTTTTTCCCGTAGTTTCCTAAGATCCCCCATTTCCTATACTTGTTTCCCGTAGATTTAAATTTAGATTTTATATATAATTAATTTTAGTTGTAATTAATATCAGTGATTTCCATCATTTCATTTCTCCATCAACCAGGATAAATTTCAATTGCAACAATATGCAAGCCGTCGTTGGGCAACGACCCGGGAATATCTCTTCCGGATCTTTTTATCATTGATTCTCATGTAACAATTTGACGAATCCAATTTTGGCGCAGCTGCCAAAGGGGAGGCATTTGCTATACGATTTCTAACCGACGTATCTGAACTTGTCCTTATTATTAATATATCATATAAAAAAAATTAAATAAACACAAAAAATATTTTTCTTTTCTTTTTATTAGTACATATCATAAAAAAATTATAAAAAAAAAAAAAAAAAAAAAAAAAAAAAAAAAATTATCAAAAATATAAAAAAGTGTCCATAAAAAAATTAAAATTCACCTAATTGGTAAAATACCAAAATATATTATTCTCCACTGAGTTATTATCCACATAAGTTCCGTGACTACTGAGTTCCCAATCGAACTAAGATTTAAAACTTGCCTTCTGTGTCACTTACGATATACGGCTCAACCTCAATCTGAATAACAAACTCTAAAGTGGGTATAAGGGAGGGTGATTGTGTCCTAGAACAACAACCCAAAAGGAGAATAAGCTTCGCGCTATCCTACCTCCTCCGCTCACCTGTGCTTTTCATTGTGAGAGCTCACCGTGGAAGCAAATTGATTATCATCAGGCTTAAAGATCTCTTATCTGATTTGTCCAATTGTGAATTATGTAGTAAATAAATCCCAAAAAAACAAAAAAAAAAAAAAATAATCTTCTTTTTCTCTTAAACGTTTCATTCTTTCTTGTCCCTCTTATTTTGTTTAATTCTGATGGAGTCTTATCTCTTTTTGAATGTGTAGGGTGTGGACACAACCGAGATAAACTCTTATTGATTATTTCGTGCACGTGCAACATGTCGGTTTCCGTCTCATGATGGAGTTTGTCTTAGTTTTACTTATGGAAATGACAATCAATCGCTTTTTTTCAACTCCGTACTAGTTTGATCAATCTCCAATTTTCTCTTACCACCCCACACACTCTCAGCAAATCCTAGTGTGAATTTAGCGGAAACGATACCAATATTTCACTAGTTTTGCTGTACACCACAAAGCCAGTTTATCTATCCAGAGCCCGGATTACAGCCTTGATTCAATTCCCCGCATCAGATTCTGCATAATCTTCAACAGCAAAATCTTTGCTGTGAAAATTGTAGGGTCCTCATCCGACTATTGAATGTCAAAACCGTTGATTCAAAACTCTCATTCTTTCGGTTTTGACCAACTTCACACCACCATTTTTCCGTCAATCATCAACCTCCCCTCAACCAAGTGAGCATGGAAGCTTTGCAACCCCAAAGGACCCTAATGAAATCGATTGTAAAGCTTTCTCAAAAAGTTTAATCGTATCACGTTTTGGGAAAATGCCTAAGGGTTCTATTGCAAGCTTGGACAACTTATTGAAGCAAAGCACGCTCAAAACCCGAGGAAGTACAAAAGAATTGCCTTGCAAACTTGTTTCAAAATGTGAAAATCATAAGTGACGAGCTATCTGATACATCAATACTCCGGCTTGGGAATCGCCCTCATCGTCTACTGTATATGATGAATGACGAGGACTATACCATTGCAATCACATCCCTTTTATCAACCAGGAGCCCAAAACTCTCTAATTAAGGAGGATGAGTCATCTTGGACCCAATTCCGGAAACGGAATCAGACGAATTCATAAAGTCTAGTGTCGAGATCCTTGTCCCAATCCCAAGTAAGTCCGAGGGTGTTCCCGAAATGTGTGATGTGCCTTTTCATGACAATTCTCTGCCTCTTGACATTTCAAAAGATCATCTGAGGATTTCTCTTCTCTGATTCTAACGTTGAATTCTACTTCGACTGGATGAATTCCTTCTCTACAGTAACCGATGTCCGAGTATGTTTGAGGCATCACCTCCCAATTCTGGAGCCAGCTAAGCTCAAAGGTGATTGAGATTGTTATTTTCCTCAAGTTGGAAGGATTGGGGGGGAGATGACATTTTCTTTTAAATCAAAGAACGATACCCCTTCGTGAAACATTGTTGAATGTCAATCGTCTTGGTTTGCTAAAACGGAGCATTAAAAGATAACCCGTTCCATCTTGCCCGTTTGTTGTGACTAAGTCTCCTCCACATTTTACCTAAAAAAACCTTATTTTTTTTTTCCCCACCCCCCCCCCTTTGGGGGGGGGAGGAGACCTAACACCTTTGATAATTCTTTGCCCGAATGGAAACTTTCTTTCTGCTTTAATTTGGAAGACCAGTAGTTGGCATTCCCTCTACACATTCTGATTTTATCCTTCCGGATTAATAAAGCTTTCTACATTGATAACGATCATTTTCAAAGAGAAGGAGTAGTGGCAGTACCGACTACTCATTTGGATTTTTCCTCAAATTATATCGTACATCTTGGATCTTTCGATCAATTCATACATCCTAACCGATCAGATGATTGTATCATGAGGAGTTTCGCCGTAAGGACTTGCTCACATCATATCTCCACCGGAGTATGAACGTTTCTTCTGCATTAAGATTGAGCCCCAGAGCTGGGAATCTTACAATGGATGTGGTGGAAATATTTTCCAAACAAGAGAACCAAGAGTTTCATGTGCTTAATGTTTAGCCCACGCCATGAGTTAGATTTCATACCTTCTAGTTGCAATCTATATTCGCTTACGTTGTATGGATCTTTCTCACTTTCTCCCATTTTCTGTTCATTCGCCGTTATTCCACCTTATCTTCTCTCCTGTGGGGAATGAAGACACTATATTTGGAATCCCGCATTTCAAAAGTATCATCTTGTAGCCGGGAGGTAACATCATCGGAGTGGGAACTTTCATGAAAATTCAATACTTACGTAGTCACTTGAATGAAAGTTGTTATCCTAGGAAGATTTAATTTCCACTTTGTTTCCCTCAAGGATCAATAAATCCTTGTGATGGGTCAAGCATCGCGACCCTAAACAAGGCGCTTCGAGGGAGTCACCCCTGCTTATCCTGAAGTTGTAATAAATGTTGTTGTTGTAGATAGGCTTGTCTTTTCCATTACCCAGTGTTTCCATGTTGTTTTTTTTGTTGTTTATTGTCCAGATTGCCCGGATAGTGAGAGACTCTCAGGTTTGTCATTCTTCAAGAGGTTTCACATCCTCATCTATCCATTGGGAATCCGATAATCCTAATCTTATCGACTAACGTTTTATCTTTGGCATACCTCAAAAAACGGCCTTAGGATTAATGTAATACCCTTCAAAACATCGAGGACGATGTTTAGTTCTAGTTTGGGGGGGTATCTTCGATTTGATTGTTGCCTGCAGCATTGTTACCACGTAAACCCGTTTTTACCACCAAAATACCAAAAAAAAAAAATGAAAAAATTAAAAATTTTCAAAAATATAATAAGTGTTTTGTCGCAGTTTTGCTTTTCTTTTGGGTAGAATAAGAATAATTTTTGACTTGATCGGGCGTGTTGAGCCCTAGCTAGTTCCTTTAGGCCAAGCTTTCACGAATTCTATTGCTTTGAATTTTAATAATGTGAAGAACGAGAAATGATAGAGTTAAATATAAGTTTATGTGCTAAGCAAGATTCTTCTAAAAACTTATACGAGTAACTTGTGGTTTTCTCTCCCGTGAATTTCTAATCCACCTAATCATACGTACTCAATTTAATTCAACTAAGTCAATCGATGTTTTCAGAAAAAGCTTCAAATTTGTAACTTGAGTTTTCAAAGCGAGATTTTGTAGTGATTTAAAAGATAAATGCCAAAGAAGCATGAATGAAATATGAATGCAAAAATGCATGAATGTTGAAATTTTGCCAATGAAGCATGCAGTTGATATTATGGAACAAGTTAAAGATGTGTCGTGATATCCCACTCCGCTAGCAACGAGGTGGGGGTTCAAACTAAGACGTCTTTACTTCTAGGGATTTGGTGTGTCGTGATATCTCACTTGGAAGAAAGGTCTAGGTGAGGGTTCAAACTAAGACACCAATCCTTAGCCATATTAGGAATAAGGTGTTGATGTGATTTCCCACTACGCTAGCAACGGGGTGGGTTTTCAAACTAAGAACATCGGTCGTTGGTTGTGATATCCTACTCCGTTAACCACGAGGTAGGGGTTCAAACTAAGCAACGCATTCCTAGCTTTAAGAACTTATGATTATGATGTTGAAAATGTTGCAAAAAGTTCTAAAGTTTAAATCTCGAAATCAAGTTACGAAGTCTTAATAAGTTGTTGCTTTGAGTCATGATTCATTTTGAATTATGACTATGAAAATAAGTTGGTCTATGGTTAAATTAAAATGAGTACACACATTCAATCGTATATCCATGTTGGGAGTTGAAAATTCACAAGTCATAAGTATGAGGGCTTAACATCTAAACTTATATCGACAATGATCTTGTTTAATTGCTTAGCTTGGAACTTGTGAAAAATCGAGGACGATGAATTTATCCGTCAGGACATCCGTAGATCACCAACTCTACGGGCGCTTTCTCTATTATATGATTCCCAGTATTAATAATAAAGAAAGTCAAACTTGTTAAAAATGAGGAAGGAAAATCCAAAAATATTTGTTGTAGTTAGTGTAAATTCTGAAAAGGTGAAAAAACGGGGCTACATGTATACTTCATAAACATTGCGTGGAGGACACACAATACCTTAGTTTGGGGGATTTGATAAGTGCTTAATTACACATATCTTTTACCTCTAAAAACGAGCTTAAATGACCAAAAACAGACAAAAACTGCCAAATATATGTTTGTTTTGCATTTGTATTGTGCAGGAAGTGGATATCAACAAAAAGACAGAAAATAGAGCCAAAATGACAAAACTGAGCATGGAATGGAAAAGACTGTGAAAAATCAAGGCCAAAGACCAAAAAAGTCAAAGTCAAAGTCAATCCAGAAGAATCAACAGTCAAACGTTGTCTGCCGGAACTGAAGAATTCTATTGATTGATCTAACCCGCTTCTGATGGGCCGGAAAGCCCAATAGTATAATTATGAAGACTGTGAAGACCAAATGGGCCCTCAATCAATTACAACAGACATTGTGTGCTTTTGACAGGACTGTGAGATCTTTGAAGGCCCAATCCTAGCCCAGTTACAGCCAATCTCAGCCATTGCAAGCCCAAACCCACTCCATACCTTATTGGGCTTGAAAAAGCCCAATAACTAAACACTGTACCTTAATGGGCCCAATAAAAACCCAATGGGCCCAATTCACAAAACCCAAGCCCAAAACACCTTTTTTATAAAACTCAAGGACCAAAAGTGTAAATTTTAAACCTTGTTTTATAATTAAAAAAATGAAAAAAATAAAGAAAAGGGCCAAAAATTGGCCGAAGTTTTGGGAAAAGTTGTTTTTAAAAAGAAAAAATAGAAAAACCAAACACAAGGGCTGGTTTTGCAATTTGCCAAAACCCTTCCACTTCCTTTTGTTTTATAACCAGAGGGACCATTTTTGCAATTTACCAAAACTCTTTTAATCCCTCTTTTGTTATAAAACGCAGGGGCCATAAGCGTCACTTTCCAAACTTAATTATAACTGTTTTGGGGCTCGAAATAAAATGAAAAGAGAAAGAAAAGTGAGGGGTTGTTTTTGCCTCTTCCCCATTCTTTTCTTTTAAAACTGAACCTTCCCTGTACCCGTAACCACCTTGGCGCCAAAACCATACCAGAGCATCCCATGTTTTCTAGGCCAAACCACCACCCCTAGTACATCTCCCAGCTCACTCTAACCATTTCCCACCTCCCCATTACCCCTATAACTTTTCCAGGTTGGCAATACACAAAAAACCCGCACCCCTTCAATGGTGAGATGGTATACAAAGTGAATGGAGGGCTAGGATTGCTTGGGAAAGTTTCTACACTCCAAAGAAACACAACCCAAGAACAAAGAAAGACTCTGAGCTTCTATAAAAGAAAAAGAGACCAAGCCGAACACCACACCACATTTTTACTATGTTTTTTTTAGTGTAATTTAAATTCAGTCTTTCTTTTAAGCATTTTAATGTAATTCAGCTTTACTTATATGTTTTTTGTTGTAATGTTTCTTGGTTTTATAAAAAAGTTTAAAGTTTCTTGACTTGTTATTTATCAAAATTTAAGTATAAATCTCAGCTCTTTGATTGTGTTTTAGTGTGTAAGTAGGTTAAAATAATTGTTATAAGTTACTTACAAGATCATTATCTTGGCCTTTCTTCACTAATAAAGATAAAAAAACCCAAAATTATAAATTAAAGGGTGTTTGGCAACTATAGTTTAAATCGGGTCGAATTGTAGTTTGTCATGGGTCAAAGGCACTCAGCCAATTCTTGGCTGAGTGTGTTGGCCAATCTTAAGCCATTTTACTCACAATTTTTTCAGTATAAAATAAGTTTGTTTGTCTTTTACTTCTTGTCAAAGTACCATAAGCCCAATCTAAGCTAAGCCAATTAAGCTGCATTAAGCTGCTTTTGCAACACTTGTTTGCGTTATTTAAGTGATTACCTAGCCCCTTTTAACACCCTTTGTCCTGTCATTGTAATGTACCAAAGTGTAGTCAAGTGTGTGTGTATACCTAATTTGTGAAAAAAAGCCATTTTTAAGTCCATAAATCAGCATGTTTAAATGCATTTTAATACCCCAAACTTTGGAAATAAGCTCATATGCCACCATTGTTTATCTGTTTGGGTTTTGTTGTTGGCTAAAATGCACCAATTGTGCTTATTCTTAAATAAGCAAAAATAAGCCCCTAGCTAACTGCACTTGCCTCCACATGGTGCTGAGCATCCAATCTCAACCCTTTTCCAGACTTATTTATCCACTTGACCCTAGTATGATTTTTAGTTTTTTTATTGTATTAGTTATTAATTGTTCTTTAAGCCCCCAAAAGACCATAAGCTTAATACCCTTTTTAGCATAGGTTTAATAGAGGTTTTATTAAAAACCCTTTTTCTGCCTTCCTTTATCATCGAGAATCGTTTTAGATAATAGCCTTGTTGTAGTCCAGCTTATTTTAGGGCTTTTTTATGGAATCTATAGCTTATTTAGGCGTATCCCGCAGCCACTATTTTTCTGGTCCCTTTAATTTTAGCTGTATTTTAGTAGCCTTTAAGCCCCAAAATAGCCAAAGAAAATATAAGCCATTAAGCTTATTTAGCTTCTGCGAGCATCCCTAATATGCTACTGTTCTGGCTGAATTTAGTGGACGTCAGCTTATGACACCTTTTATGAAAATGTTCTCCTAAGTCCCCTTTACAGATTTTGCTTCTTTGACTTTTGATAATAAGCTGTTTGGACCTAATTTGCATGTCGGGTCAAGTTCAGGGGACCATTGTGTAAATTCACCTTTTTTATTGTTAACACACAACACATGTTTGTAGCTAGGGTTTAGTATTTAATTGCCCCGTTAGTCCTTTTAAGTTTACCTGTTATGTCCTATAATTAACGCAGTTAGATTTATTTAATTTAATTAATTAAATTAGGTTTAGATTTAATTAGTTTAATTACTTTTTATATAAACTGTTACTTTTAGGGATTTTATATTTTTTAGGAATTGTTAACTTTTTATTTATTTAATTTTATTTTTTCAGAATTTTTATAACTTTTTTTTTGTTCTCTTTTCTATTTTCTTAGTTTTAAATTAGTTATTAATTTAAAAATTATAAAAAATTCAGAAAATTAATAAAAATTTTTCTTCTTTTTTATAAATAATTTATATTTTTGTCATCTGAGTGTCTAGGAAAAATATAAAATTTAGTATAGGCTTAATTTTTCTTAAAATTCAGTCTTAGACCCGTTTTACCGAGTGCGTTTTACCGTTTCTTTTCGTTTAGCATTCAAACGACCTCCGTTTTAGTTCTAGTTTTCTTTATTTTTCAAATTAACTTAATTAGAATTTAATTTTGATTTTTAATTTAATTTAGCATTTATTTTCTTAATTTTTAGTATTTAGGTTTCCCGATACCTGATTCTGTTCCCCGTATTTTAGTATAGATTTAATTTTAGGATTTCCCTATAACTAATTTTGTTTCCCGTAGTTTTTAAGATCCCCATTTCCTATGTCTGTTCCCCGTAGATTAAATTAGGTTTTATTTAATTAATTTTAGTTGTAATTATATCAGTGTTTCCATCTTATCTAAATATTCTCCATCATTCAATTTCTCATCAAACCAGGATTACCTTCAATTGCAGCCTCGTTGGGACATACGACCCGGGAATATCTCTTCCGGAATCTTTTTATCATTGATTTATCTTGTGTATTTTATCCTTTTGTGAATTTGACCTTTTGCCTTGGGTCTAAGGCTTTCGGTTAGGATCTGTATTAGGGTTGCTATATAAGTGTATACCTAACCACGAATCAAAGGTCACAACAATTAGCAATTTCTTGCGATACATACTTTTACGTAAAATAACGAGGTGTTCTAAATTTTTCCAAGGTGCTACAAAAAATTACTTTAATGCAGTAAATATTTTTATTTAATGCAGTAAGAAATATATTTAATAGTTTTTTTTCCACCAATGTTGTATGCTACATTATTGTCCTATATCAGTTGCATCAAAATGTAAAACAAAAAAAGTCTTACCTGAACTGTTTTTTTCCACCACGCTCAACCACCTTCTCAACATCCTTTTCTTTTTCAGCAACATCATCTTTTTCTTTTTCAGGAACATCATCTTTTTCTTTTTCAGGAACATCATCTTTTTCTTTTGAAACCTCGTTATCTTTCACAGCTTCTTCAGGAACATCATTACCCTTATCAGAAAACTACCATAGCATTATCAACGTCACGATGACATAATTCCTTAAAGAAGCCAAGTCTTTTTCCAAGAATCATCTTTAAATCACTATATTTTGGGTTTTCATCCAATCCTATCTTTAACTTGTCATCAGTATCTAACAACAGTTCCTTGATCTTTGATAAGTTATCATTTAAACAATCCTTCATATCCTGTGTTTTAAAAAAAAATCTGTCATGTAATAAAAAATAACTTTAATTGCAGGTAGAAAATAAGTTTTAATGACTCTTTTTTTCACCAAGTTTATTGGCTGCATTATTGTGCTTATCAGTTGCAATCAAAAATGTAAAGCAAAACTAATTTGTTACCTGAAGTGTTTTTGATTTGAACTGTTCAAGTTCATCTTCTCGACTTCAAGTAATCAGAAAACAATTAGTAATCCAATTCATTTCATATATGTATATCATTTTAAAATATATTTTTAAGTTACCTAATATATTTTGTTTGGATTTTTTTTTCTTTAAATTTTTCTTTGGTTTTTCTATTAATTCCAAACCTTCCAAGATTTCCAAGATTGGAAGTTGACCAAAACCTCCATTTTTTAGTTCTTCAACTTGTCTTTTTTTCAACAATTCTGTACTCCAATGTTTAAATATAGTGATTTTCTTTCAATAACGGTAGTAGGTGACAACTGTTGATTGCCTGTATATTAAGCTAACTAAATATTAATGTATTAAATTAATCCTATATTAGCATAAGTAGAATATAAATGTGATGCAGCAATTAAAATATAATCATGTAGTTTGATTTTTATTTCAAAACTATTAAGAAATAAATGTAATGCAGTAAACTTTTAAATGTAATGCATTAAGAAAACTTACATCCAAAAGAACTAAAGGCCCAGCGAAATAAGATTTTGGTTTGAACTCCCTTATATCGTCTCGAATATAATCTAAAATGTATTTGCACTAGTCATAACTTATAAATTCATCGATATCTTTAAGACTTGGTATGAATCTCTGATTAACTGTCCCGTCTTTGTTCCCTTGATCGAGAATGGAGAAGAAAATAACTAAAAAACCGACTTTAAAATTCCATCTCGTTTCTGTCAAGCTAGACACATGATCTTCAACTTTTGAAATATTAATTCTTTCTTCTGTAAATCCTGTTGAGTTTCTCCAATCGGTTGTAGTTACATCCTCACTTGTGGTGTTTAAGAGAGCATTAACTTCTCTTTCTCTCATTGGAACACCAAGAATGTCATGAATTAATTCACGAGTCACCTTTATTTTCCTACTATCCACCATTTTTATTGTATGTTCTTCAGGATCATAATTCTTAGCGATCCACATTCCTAAGGCTCCTAGTGTAGAGATGAAGTTGAAATTATTATGATATTCACCCAATCCTAATTCCTCTAACACTCTAACCTGTTGAGTAGTTAAACTCTCTAAGACATTCTTCAAGTGACTTGGTGACATTCTTGATAGAATGTTAACAGGATCACACTTCACTTTTTCATTTACTACTACTTCTTTACCCTTCTCAACAACCATGATTTGTCCTTGATCTTTATCCTTTTTACCTTCCTTTAAAGATACCAAAGTTCCTTCATTAATTTTTTTTTACCCTTCTTAACAGAGACTTGTTTTCCTGCAGCAACAACCTTCTTTTTAACCGTCTCTTTTTTCTCTTTTCCCAAAAAAAAACCGGGGGTTTTTAAATCCCATTTTTTGTCTTCCTATTATTCACCAACAGATTTCTTTTTTAATTGCCATTTTTTCTCCTTTTGATTACCAAACATTTCCACCCTTCTGCTTTCAGACATACAAACAATATATGAGCATCAAACTTTTCTTACGAAGAGGGGTTCTCATTCGATCACTAGCATCTTTGTCACCTTCTTCCAATTCTGCCTTTTTACCCTTTCTCTTCTTTCTTTTTTTTTTTGTGGGCTTTTTTGTCTTCATATTTTTCAGATTCTTTCATTCTTTCTACATTCTCATTAGCAGATACCTGATCTATCTAATTTTTTAAGCTCTTTTCTTTTTCTTTTTAGATATACTTCCTTGATCCATTTTCATATTTCCCATCTGGTCTTAGTTTACTTCATCTGCTTTTCCGCAATTACTTAATAACCCGTAGCATCCACTTGTTTACCATTTCTCTTTTTTATTGCTGTTATTTCCTTCTTCCTTTACAGCATCTTAAATGTTTCAAACGTAATTCTTCTTTTTGATGCGCAAGTTTTTTCCTATTTTGAAGTTCTTTTTAATAACTAACAACATCTTCACCTTGTTCTTTGGTTGTCATCACTTTTACCTTGTTACATTACGGACAAAAATCAGTAGTAACAATTTTAATACACCCATCTGTATTAAACTCTTTTAAAAAAGGTGCATAACTAGACAATCAAACAGGCTCATTTATAATTTATGAGAGACAAATTAATCTGCATTTATCTTAGTTATACTAGAACATAATACTAAAGACCTACGCATATTAACTCTATTAACAAGGTGCATTATAGACACACAACACGCAGACATAAAACTTTACACGCATCACATTCATTTATCTACTACATTCTTATAAATACAATACCGCATCACAGTCTTTTATCTTACTAAATCACTTACAATAAACTATAGTCATCTTCAGAATGACTTAACATAAGACTCAAACCTGATAAACAATCATTGTACTGCATTATTTCACACAACTAGCAGGAAATACACACTTTTAGACAATAACATTACTGCACATACCTTATCGCATTACTTTCTTCTCCAAACAACAGATTAATATTACAACACACAGACACTATTTGTTCATAAACACTAACATGTTTATTGCGCGGAACTCTAAACCATAGAATCGCACCCCATAAAACAATATGCAACTGCCATTACTTCTATATACTTAACTTGGCATTAAACTTTAAACAACATGCACAACTTGCCCAATTTAGATGCCTAATACATTCTGCACGAACCCTAACCTTGGACTCTCACCCGTAAAACAAATATGCATGCATTACCTCTGTAAACAAAATCTGCATCAACATTTAAACAAACACGACACATGACTCAAATTTTAGACAGCCTAATACATTCTTGCGCGGATACTAACCTAGACTCGCTCCCGATTAAAAAAAAAATATTGCACTGCATGACTTCTATAAACAAATTGCTGTACAACTTTAAAAAACACGCACACATGCCCTATTCTTAGGAGCCTAATACATTCTGCAGCGGAATACCCTAACTAGGACTCTCTACCGATAATTAAAACAAATATGCACTGCATTACCTCTATAAACAAACTGCATTAACTTTAAACAAACACGCACACATACCTAATTTTAGTCGCCTAATACACTATGCGCTAACACTAACCTAGACTCGCACCCGATAAAACAAATATGCATGCCATTACTTCTATAAACAATTCTGCATTTACTTTAAAACAACATCGCACACTCATGCCCAATTTTTAGTCGACTATATTAATTCTGCACGAACTCTACCCTAGACTCGCATCACGATAAACAAATATGAAATGTTTACTCTATAAACAAACTGCCATTGACTTTTATAAAAACAGTTAACTTTGCCCAATTTTAGGACGCCTTATTACATTTTTCATGTGAACCTAACATAGACTATCACACCGATTTAAAAAAAATATGCATGACATTACTCTAATATAAACAAAACTGCATATCTTTAAACATACACGCACACATGGCCCAATTTTAGTGCCACAATACTTTTCGACGCGGAACTTTACACCTAGACTCTCACCCGATTAAAACATTATATGCATGCTTACCTCTATAAAAAACTGAATTAACTTAAAAATACACGCATTCATGACCCAATTTTAGATGACTTAATCTCATTCATGCGCTAACCCTAACAATAGAATTCACCCGATTATAATATAAAAAATTATCCAACTGCTATTTATCTATAAACAAACTGCATTAACTTTAAACAAACTCGCACACATGCCCCAATTTTTTGTCTTCCTAATACATTCTGCAGGAACTCTAACTAGCTTTCACCGATATAAAACAACCATATGCACTGCATTTACCTCTATAAACAAAATACATTAAACTTTAAACAACACGAAGACATAAGCAACTTATCTACGCCTTAAGTCTTTTCTGTGCGTTTAAACTAACATAGACCACACCAGTATTATTTAGAAGCATGTACTGCATTATTTCTATACACAAAATGCATTAATGTTTCAAAAACACGCACAAAGTCACACTTGTATACACCTAAAAAGCTATGCTCAGCGTACCCTACCTAGACTTAAAAACAGACAAACATAAAAACTTTACAAACACTAAAACATTTAACTTCATTATTAATCTTTCAAATGAAAAACCAGTAAAAAAATTTAAATTAGGTATAAGGCTTGTATAAGAAACAAAACTGCACCGACATGGCATAAGCATCAAGTATAATTATCAAAAAAGGACTTTTATTTGAGTTGTAACGTTAGGCAAAGGGTTTATAAGGGGTATGGATAAGGAATGAGAAATATATAATGAAATTGGTTTTAAGATAAAAATAGATGTAAAAAGTCCAAGAAACCCATGTTGGTAGTTACTAAGCATACCACAAACCCGTGAGGTAATCAAACAAACCTCTCTCAATCTCGTACAAGAATGACATAATAATACATCGTGAACCAATACTTTCTAGTTGGCAAATAACAACCAATAATCCAACTCTTTTGCATACTTCGTTATTTTTGTTTATTCTCCTTTTTTCAATTCACTTTTTTCTCATTCTTTTTTTCAATCCACCCTCCATATTTGTACAACCAATAATTTCCCCACACTTAATATAAACGTACACCACAAAAATACAAAATCAAAAGGACGTCTCATTAATCTTCGTTGAAATGGCACAACACTCATAATAAGCGCGAACAAACTATTAATAAAAAATCAATCCAACATACCGAAAAACTAGCAACCAACCATTTAGACTTTCGATAAAGGTAAGGCTAGGCTAAAGGTTATATATTTTTGTATTTGTATTTCATATTTTTAGCTAGATGTAAGAAACGAAAAGAATGGCTCAACGGTTTTAAGTAGGGGTATCTAGCACTAAAGATGAGTGCTACAAAAGAGTTTTATTGAGTGATTAGCTGTAACCTTTGCCCTTTTTGTGTTCTGAATATTTTAGTTATGGTCCTTTGACTATTCGACTTTTGTCAGTTCATTCAGATTTTGTACCGTGTTGACGGTGGTGATTTTATGAGATACGTGATTATTTGAGGTTTATTATGATTAATAATCCTTTTTGAAAGGTATTATTGTGTTATTTGTATTCTGGGTGGTTCGACCCGTGAATTTTGAGAAATGCCAAAAAAATGAGTCTGACACGTCCGTTAATGTCCAAATGAGTTTTGAAGGGTGTAAAGTGAAAATATGTCGTGTAAATACTCTAGGTTAATGGAAAAGTACTTTTTAAAGTGAATAAAAATGCAAATTAACTTTGGGATAAATTTTACGGTTGAGTTTTATTAGCTTTTAAGTGATTTCGACACGAAAAGAAAAAAGCCCGAGACCCCATGGGATAGCATGGCCGGTCAAATGGTCAAGAGGAGGGAACAAGATGGCTTAATTTTAGCTAATGTGTCCTAAATTGTACACATATATGCCTTTCACTAGACAAATCCACTTATTATCCATTTCATTTCAAAAAAATAAACACACACACACATAGGGGTGTGTGTGTGTTTCGTCCGCCACTTAACCACCATAAATCACCATAAAAAATTCCAACTTTGATCAAGAGCGTGATATTCCGGGTTGATACGAGTGTATGGGTATTCATTTAAATAACGTTTGGGTTGTCCGGTTCGTGTCGAAATATACATTTTTGAAGATTTTCTTGTAAGTTTTCAAATTTAAATTTCGTTTGTCCTTTTGGGTTTATTTTGATGCATAGATGTTAGTTGTACAAGTTGATCGTTGTGAAAATTGATTTTTGGAAGCGAAACGAAAGAAAAATGGGGTGTTTGGTTCGTGTATGGTAAAAAGAAAAAGAGGGTTTTTGTAGTTTTGATGTTGTGGTCGTGATGGTTGAATAATATTTGATGCTAGAATGCTTATTTTTTATAGTAGCTTGTATGGCTTATTCGGGCTTATTTTTAAGTTATTTCTTGACTTATTTAGGCTTATATGCCACGTGTAGATTTCCAAAATCACTAGGAAAGTGATTTGGATTATTTTTGTATTATGGCGTATGTTATGGACTATTTTTAGACTTATGGTAGTAACCAAATGCGATACGTAGCTCTATAGCTCATTTTCAAGCTTAATATACGTATTTTGGAGTTTATGGACTCACGGCCAATAAGTCTATTTGAGTCGCGGCTTAATGGGAGGGCTTATTGTGGTCCGGATTATTTTATACATATAAGTATATACTTATATATGTAAATGGACCTTTGTTTTGAATTTGGATTATATTTTTGACATATAAATGTCCTAATGGACCATTGTTGGGCCTTAAAGCCCAATAAGTAATATTTAGTAGTTATAGAAATTTTGACGGACTTTTGAAAGTGGAAATGTATTTACGAAGTAATATTAAACGATGTGATGGGAAAAACGTATTGGTAAGCGTTAAAAATTGAGATTTTTGAATTTTGTCGAAAAGTGTCGAATTTGTGAAAAATTGTTGAAAATAAGGTTTGAAACCTTGAAAAACGTTGTATAAACGTACGGGTCATGTCGAAAATTCGTAAAAAAATTATACTTAGAAATTTTCTTAAAAACATGATTTTTGATTTTAAATAATAAAATAATATTTAATTATTTTATTTATTTAATAAATTCAATAAAAGACGAAAAATATAATTTTTCTCGAAACTTCTCTAAAGTGTTTATTATGAGTAAACGTTTCATTTTCAACCGTATAATGATTATTTTGAAGTGCATTAAGTTGTCTACCGAAATGGATTGTTGAGAACTTTATTTTTAATTACATATTTATAAATATTTATTATATTACTTATCTATTTACGCTATAATATTATAGTATGGATTATCGAGGAATGAGAGTGAGATTGATCATGATTTGAGTTAAGTCTGTAAACCATCACACACTAATTATTTTGGGTAATGTACATCGCGTCTAAAACTTATGCATCAAAAGTAAAGTTTGTTTTTGGAATTGGATGATTAATATTGGGACATCTAAATGGACTAGGTCGTGTGCGGTCCGTCGTTGCATTTGATTGTGTGATTGAGATTTGGTTGCTAAAGACTTGCTTGAGGTAAGTTCTCGCAGCCCCACTTTTTATTGTTTTTCTGTTGGGGGGAAAATGATACTCAAATGTGTTTTGAAATATTTTGAATTGATATGTGCGAAATGTGATTTTATTTTTGGGAAAAGTTACGGTGGCTTATGACTTTGCTATGTGAAATTATTATGTGAATGCATGATTGTTTGTATCGGTATGGGTATGCCTACCCAGTGTTTGTGGATTATTGGAATTCGAATGGGTACGCCAACTCTACTGTATTTGTGTGATTTTTAGAGGCGGAAGAGTACGCTTAACCAGGTTTGTGTGTGTCCTGCCCTATTTTAGTGCTATAGCTGGTAGGCCGGTTAGGTGCGTAATGTGACATTATGGTTATTGATTAGCGAGTGATGCTAAGGTTGTTGCATATATTCACTATCATATTGCAATATTGTCCACTGTTGAAATATTGGACAACTTTTGGATTTAAAGGACATAACCTACGCGCTCACCAACCAGTATTGTTGACGTTTTTTCTCGAGTATCATTTTTAAGTGAAGTGAAAGAATGAGTAGTGTTGGTGATTGATAGCAGACTTTAGAATGTTTCCCGAGTGAATTCGTTTGAAGTCTTGCTTGTTTGTTGTTTTGATTCTAGTTTTTGTATGTTTTGGATTAAGTTTGGATTATGGTCCTCTGTGAGGGCATTGGAATAATTGTAAGAGATTGTGGAATTTTAGTTGCGATTTGGGACATCACTCGAGTTTGTTCGAGGTTGATGGTCTTCATAGCACTTGGAGTTTGTGCAATGTAGTTTTCTCTATTTTGTATCTTGTGTTATGATTGGTCATTATGTTGCATTCCCGAGTTTCCGCCATTGTCGGGGTGTGACAATACACACGCTTTAGCTATTTGATCCGTGACAATCATTTAGCTTTATTACTTGATAAACAATCTATGAATTGCTACAAATCCTGTGGAACGACCTGGACTTACCTAATACTATATTACACTCAAATAGGGTATACTTGCCCGAATGTTGTGTTTTTAGTCAAAATCGGTATTTTTAGTTATTATAAATTTAAAGCTTGTAAAAACATACATCAAGTTTTTGGCGTCGCTGCCGGGAATTTGTTTAGTTGTTCTCAGATTGTTTGCTAGTCTTGCGCATGCTTCGTGTGCTTAAATCTCTTAAAATATGTCTGCTGTTGTAGAAAGTACGGCGCACATCTTTATGTGTGCGCCGCACTTCCCCTATTGACATTTGTTATTTTGCAGGTTTATGCCCAAGTGCGCCGGTTTCACACCAAAACCACCATACTCGTCTTGTGACCTTGTCCATCTCGTGACTGATTAAATCAAAATTTATAAACTCGCCGTACAGTTTTTTGGCAAACTAAACCAAAAAATCGTTTTTCTTCAGGAAGTACGCCGCACATTATATTTGTGCGCCGATTTTCCTAAAAACCCAGAAGGTACGCCATACTTTACCCAAGTACGTCGCACTTTCTATCGAATTTTCACCTGTAGAATCTGATTTAAAACCAAAACTAAAACCCAAACAAAACCCCGAACTGTTAGTTTAGGCTTTATGATCATTTGAAATTCCGTTTTATCTGATTATATGCCTCGTATATTTGTGAATATTTAGTTGTCATTCAAAAAAATCAAAAAGATTTTTATTTCTAAATTGTTTTTGTTTTATTTTTGCTTATTTTAATTATTGACATGTTCCTGCTTATATAATAAAACATGTGTTTTGTTATTTTATTAGTTTGTTAAATTATATTGCTTGCATTTCGCCTTTGAAAAATAAAAAAATTTGAAGTAAGTACGCCGCACTTCTTTCGAAGTGCACCGCACTTTGCGCCTGCATATAAATTTTTTTGATTTTGTATAAAAATAAACCAGATACATTTCTCTTATCTTTTAGTTCTGAAAGTACTTGTAATGTGTTTTATTTTGTGTTTGCATCTTCGCTTGCTTGCGTATTTAAAAGTATGTTCATATATAAAAAAATAAAAACATAAAAAGTTAAAAATTATAAAACATAAAAAAAGATTCTCTTGTTAATCTGTTTGTTTGTGTTTGTCTGTGTTGTGTGTATTGTTAACTAATAAAGTGTGATAAAAAAAACAAAAATTTGTTTTCTGTCTTAATAAAACCGCCGCACTCGTGTTTGTGTGCGGTGCACTTTTGTAGTTTTTGCCGCGCAAGTATTTTTGAATATTTGAAATAATAATAATAAGAAAAATTAGGTTATAAGTACGCTACACTTTCTTTTATGTGCGACACACTTCTGGTCAGAAAAAAAAAATAATAATAAAACAAAATAAAAATTTCTTTTACGTAATATAATTATTGTGTGTTTGTGTGTGTGCTAAAAAAACCCAAAAATATTTAATCTCTAAATGTGATTTTCTTTGTTAGTAGTTATAAGTTTTCGTACCTTAAATAATAATTATGTGCTTAATATGCATTTGTCTTTAAACCAAAACTCATATTAAAAAAAAACTAAAAATCCAAAAAGATTTTATGTGTGTTTGTTTTAGTAAATTGTGTATAAATTAAAATTTTAAAAAATAAAAATATAAAAGTTATATATATATATATATAAAAACATATTTTGAACTTTGTGGGTGTGTTTGCTGTAAACCCTCACGAGACTATAACTCGTCCACTCGGGATACCGAGGGGTTTAAAGGCTTGTTGCATACGCTAAATGCAACCGTGTTGCCTACGAAAGTGTGCTTTAGTATTTTACGATTTCGTAGTTTTGTTTGCAGATTAAATAAATAAGTGGAGCTTGGATGGTGGTGATGCTTATCACTTGGGGATGTGATATATTTGAATCAGTATGTTACATGTGGTAGAATACACATGCTTGGCGTTTCGTTTAACGCCGTATCTTTCAGAATTCAACCAAGTACTTATGAGCCCCGGAAAGTCTCGTTTCTCTTATATTTATTTTTCCTCATTATACTACTTTTAAGTTATTTTCTAATTACGCATAATGCTCAACTTAAGTGTGGAGGGAAATAAATTGGAAAATCAGACTCATTATTAATTTCTAACTTTTGTTCGCCCTCGGTAATCTAAAAATCTAATCTTATTTTTAAATTTATTTTGTCACTTAGGTTAATATATTAGAATAAAACGTAATAATAATAAAAAAAAATAAAGTTTTGAAATCAGAGATGTGTCCCGATTGATAGAGCAAATCCGACTCGGGATCGATGACATTACTTGCGTATTTATACCCATTACTCTAAGAATGTGAGGTTCGCCTTTAAATCTTATGAAGATAATTTTTTACCTTTAGCTTTCTCGAGTTAAGGTTTGAATGCAATTGCAAGTGTCTCATCCGTCGTTACGGCTGTGTATTTGTAGTTTGTCGCCTTTTTTGGAGCATTGGTATCGGTTTAAAAATTGTATGAGTGTGTCGGTGATTTATTGATTCTAGAACTTGTGCTTGAAATCATTACGAGACCACAGTGAGATCACGTTCGCGTGATAAAGTATTTTTAAGTGATAAAGAGGCAATCTAGGATTTAACCCAAATTAGCCCATCCATTTAACATATTCTTTTAGCTAATTACACTGATTAACTAACCACCCGAATAAAACCCGTTTGTTAGCACGCATCTTTAGTGCTAGATACCCCTAGTTTAACCTCTGAGCCATTCTATTCATTTTTCTCATCCACTAAAAAAACAAAAAAGCCCTTTAGCCTAGCCTTGCCCCTTCTCGAAAGTCCCTACGGTTGGTTGCTAGTTGCCCAGTATGATTGGTTGATTTTTGCTAATAGTTTGTTCGCACTTTGCTATAAGTGTTGTGCCATTTCATCAAACTTTCGATTTTGTATTTTTTGTGGTGTATGCTTATCTCAAGTGTGGGAGAATTGTTAGTTGTGAAAAAAAAGAGTGATGAAAAAAAAAATGAATAAAAAAATCGAAATAAAGGAAAAAAGGAGAGAAAAAGTGATGAATAAAAGTTGGATTGTAGTTGGCATTTGCGACATATTGATATATTATATTTGTGCCGGTTTGATTATGATCGAGAGAGGTTGAGATGTTCGATTATCTTACGGGTTTGTGGATTGTCGTAACTAGCAGCGTGGTTTCTTGGACTTGTCGACATGTATATAATAAAAAAAATTCCAGTATATATTTCTCATGCCTTGTCTACACCCTTGTAATCCCTTAGCCTAATGTTATAACCCGAATAAAAGTCCTTTTTTGATATTTATACATGGTGCTTACGCCTTATCGGTGCAGTTTTGTTTGTTGTACAAGCCTATGGTAACTTAATGGATCATGTCTGAGCAATTGAGTGTGATTTCCCTTTTACCTTTTATTACATCATATATGAGTGTTTGAGTGAATTATACTTTTTCTTATTCGTGAGGTGCTTTGTCATGTTATTATATATTGAAGATCATTGGGTATTGTCAAACATCTCTGCTTTAGCATATTAAAAATCAAAAATATTTTTCATAACTCTATGTTTGTTTTGTAAAGCTTATTATTTTTTCTTATTTTGCTTGAGGGCTAAGAAAACCTTAAGGTTGGGGGTGTTGCGCCTTTTGCACTTATTGTAACAAAAACCAAAAATTTTTCGTAAAATTTCCACCCAAATAATTTTTTAAAATAGAAAATATTAAAATATCAAAATTTAAAAAAAAATATATAAATTTTCTTGTCTTGTCATGTAAGAATTTATTTCTAAATTTCTTTTATTGGATTTGCTTAAGGGCAAGCAAAGTTTTAAGTGTGAGGGGATTTGATAACGCTCAAATTATACATGTTTTTATATGCGTTATCAATGCTTTTACGTATATAAATTGGTTAATTATAAAAACTTTTGGTATAAGTATATTTATTGGTTAAATATAAGAACTTTTAGTATAGAATAGAATATATTTGTCATTGTAGGTTCTAAATACGTGTCGTGGAAGAAAAAGAAAGAATACAAGAAGATTTGAAGCTTAAACTAAGAAATAACTCAAGATGAATGCTTTCTGACACCTGTTCATTGTTTTAGCCATAACTCGGTCATACGAACTCCGTTTTAGTTGGTTCAAGCGGTCACGCGAAGAGAATTCAATTATCTACAACCATTAATAAGTCAAAGTGCTGAAAGTGCACAAGTGAAATGGTTTTACCCAAATTAAATGAATATAGCATTAACTTCTGATGTGCAACGCACAATTATTTTTGTGCATCGGTTTTTGGACCCTGAAAAACCTATAAATACCCTCCTTGGCTCTCTTATTTTATATATTCTCACACACAACTCATATATCTCACACACACTCTCTAAAAACCAGTTTGGAGAGGAGGAAGGAGTGGTGAGGGTCTTAGGACCCAATGATCCAACACCCCTCTACACCACCATACTACCATCATAAACCACCACCATAGCCATGAATTTCCAAATTTCTAACACCATATCTAGACCACATACCATCTATTTCCAGAATCTAAACATTTTCCACTTTGATTCTTAGAGGATTCACACCAAATTCTCCAAAGTTCATCACCATAAACCTTGTTACCAAACACTCCATTTAGTGATACGTTATGGATTTCCAAGAGTTGCTTGGTATATTTTGGGTTATCTTAGTAGCATTTGGTTGTTAGTTGATCATGGAACTATTAGTTTTGGGTTGGTGGTTGTTGTAGTCGAAATATTGGTTTGGTACTTTGTTCTAATATGTGAAACATGAATAATATTTAGATGATTTTGCTATGACTTATGAATATACATGTTTATGAATTTGATGTTATCTTTACTTAGATCCTTGTTTATCTTTTGGTATATCATTGCAATTGAAATAGGGCGAAAGGGTTAATTGTCTTGATATATTTTGAACTGTTTGTCTATGGCGTGTCAATATCATACTTGTGAGAATTATGTGGTAAATTGATAAATAGCCCAAGTAGAATGATGTTTAAGACCCTTCCTTATGTTGACCGACCGGGTTAGAAAGAATTCATATGTATGCATATTTGATATAAACCATTCTTAATGTGCTCGTGATGATGTAGTATATAGGCCAAAAGGATTCTATGTTATCATTGGTAGATATGCTTGTTATTATGATTACCCGTCATATATGACTTGTATGCTTTGTTTATATAAAGTCTTGCTCTATCTCTATCTATTATGTTATGTGAATCATGCCTTGTTACTTGCTTGCTTTATACACATGTTTTGGCTAAACAATCTGTGAATTGCTACAAATCACGTGGAACGACCTGGACTTACCTAATACTATATTAAACTCGAATAGGGTATACTTGCCTGAATGTTGTGTTTTTAGTCAAAATCGGTATTTCTAGTTATTATAAATTTAAAACTTGTAAAAACACACATCAAGTTTTTGGCGCCGTTGTCGGGGATTTGTTTAGTTGTTTGCAGATTGTTTGCTAGTCTTGTGCATCTTGAGTTTGTTTAAATCTCGTTAAACTCTTAAAATATGTCTGCTGTTGCAGAAAGTATGGCGCACATCTTTATGTGTGCGCCGCACTTCCCCTATTCTCGTTTGTTATTTTGCAGGAAGGACGCCGGTTTCACACCAAAACCACCGCACTTGTCCTATGATAATCCTCTTCTCATTTGCCGTACAGTTTTCTGGCAAACTGACCAAAAATTCTTCAGAAAGTACACCGCACATTCAGTTTGTGCCCGGTTTTTCTGAAAACCTAGAAAGTACGCCGTACTTTACCCAAGTACGCCGCACTTTCTGCAAAATTTTCACCAAACGAATCTGATTTGAATCAAAAACCAAAACCCCACAAATTTCTAGTCTCAGGTATGTGATCATTTGAAATCCTATTTTATCTGATTATACGCCTTGTAATTTTGTAAATATTTAGTTGTCATTCAAAAAACCAAAAAAGATTTTTATTTCTAAATTATTTTTGCTTATTTTGATTTCTACATGTTCTTGTTTATGCAATAAATCATGCTATTAGTTTTGTATTATTATATCTCTTGTATTGCATCTGTAACAAATTAAAAAATAATAAAATTTAAAATTTTGCAGAAAGTACGCCGAGCATTATCTTTTGTGCGCCGCACTTTCTGGGCCTGGAAAAAAAATTCTTTTTCGTTTCTTTATCATATAGATTGTTTTAAAACTCATATTAGTATTCATTCTTATGTGTTTGCATTCGTTTGGACTGCTTGATTATGTGTGCTCGTTTGCTTGTTATTGTGTTAAAAAAATGTTAAAAAATTATAAATATATAAAAATAGTTTCTTTCTTTTTTGTCATTGTTTGTGTGTTTGTTCGTGTTTGTTAGTATTATGTGTTATATGTATTGTTAACTAATATAGTGTAAAAAATATGTTTTATGTTCATAATAAAACCGTCGCACTCGTGTTTGTGTGCGGCGCGCTTTTGTAATTTTTACCGCGCTAGTATTTTTAAATATTTGAAAAATTATAAAAAAAATTAGGTTATAAGTACGCCGCACTTTCTTTTAAGTGCGACGCACTTCTGGATTGCAAGATAATAATAATATAAAAATAGTTTTGTAAATTATTTGTTTTATACCTTATATAATTATTGTGTGTTTGATTTATGCTAAAAATTAAAAAACTCAAAATATTTGTTTTAATCTCTTTATGTAGTAGTTATAAGTTTTCGCACCATAAATAATTATTATGTGCTTGATTAGTGTTTGTCTAAAAAATTAAAATCCAAAAAGATTTTATGTGTGTTTATTTTAGTAAATCGAGTATAAATAAAAATTAAAAAAAAATTATTAAAAAAATATATTTCGAACTTTGTGGGTGTGTTCGCTGGAAACCCTCATGAGACTATAACTCGTCCACTCGGGACACCGAGGGGTTTAAAGGCTTGTTGCATACGTTAAATGCAACTGTGTTGCCTACGAAAGTGCGCTTTAGTATTTTACGGTTTTTGGAGTTTTGTTTATTTTGCAGATTAATAAAACAAGCGGAGCTTGGATTGGTGGTGATGCTTATCACTTGAGGATGTGATATATTTGGATCAGTATATTACATGTGGTAGAATATACATGCTTGGCGTTCCGTTTCACGCCATATTTCAACCAAGTACTTATGATCCGTGGGAAGTCTCATTTCTCTTATATTTATTTCTCCCATTTATCCTACTTTTGAGTTACTTTCTAAATTACGCATATTGCTAAACTTAAGTGTGGGGGAGAAATGAATTTGGAAAATTAGACTCGTTATTAATTTTTAACTTTTATTCGCCCTCGGTAATCTAGAAATCTAATCTTGTTTTTAAATTTCTTTTGTCACATAGGTTAATATATTAGAATAAAACGTAATAATAATAAAAAAAATAAAGTTTTGAAATCAGAGATGTGTCCTGATTGATAGAGCAGATCCGACTCGGGATCGATGACATTACTTGCGCATTTATACTAATCACCAAAAATAATTTGTAATGTTTAGATCTTAAGGAATTCAGATATCCATCTTTGATACTGGCGATTTAAGGTTTGAATGCAATTGCAAGTGTCTCATCCGTCGTTACGGCTGTGTATTTGTAGTTTATCGCCTTTTCTGAAGCATTGGTATCGGTTTAAAAATTGTATGAGTGTGCCGGTGATTTATTGATTCTAGAACTTGTGCTTGAAATCATTACGAGACCGCAGTGAGATCACGTTCACGTGATAGAGGTATTTTTAAGTGATAAAGAGGCAACTTAGGATTTAACCCAAATTAGTCATCCATTTAACACATTATTTAGCTAATTACACTTATTATCTAACCACCCAAATAAAATCCTTATGTTAGCACTCATCTTTAGTGCTAGATACTCCTAGTTTAACCCGCTGAGCAATTCTATTCATTTTTCTCATCCACTAAAATAAATGAAAAATACAAAAATATAACCTTGAGCCTAGCTTTACCCCTTATCGAAAGTCCCAATGGTTGGTTGCTAGTTTCTTGGTATGATTGGTTATTTTTGTCTATAGTTTCTCGCGATTTGTTATGAGGGTTGTACCATTTCAACGAAGTCTAAGGTTCAATACTTCATTTTTCGTATTTTTGTGGTGTACACTTATATTAAGTGTGGGGGAATTGTTAATTGTGTGAAAGTGGAGTGAAAAAAAATGAAAAGAAAAAAAAAGAAGAAAAAAAATGTGAAAAGAAAGAAAAATAATGAAATATGAATAATAGTTGAGATGTTCGATTACCTGTCAGGTTTGTGGTATGTTTAGTAACTAGCAAAGTGGGTTTATTGGACTTGTCGACATATATTATTATAAAACCATTTCCAGTATATATTTTTCATGCCTTATCCACACCCTTATTAACCCTTAGCCTAACATTACAACCCGAATAAAAGTCCTCTTTTGATATTTATACCTGGTGCTTACGCCATGTCGGTGCAGTTTTGTTTCTTGTACAAGCCTATGGTAACTTAATGAATCATGTTTGAGCAATTGAGTGTGATTTTCATTTTATCCTCTATTACATCACATACGAGTGTTTGAGTGAATTATATTTTTCCTTATTCGTGAGGTGCTTAGTCATGCAATTACAGCTTGAAGATCGTTGGGTATTGTCAAACATCACTGCGTTCCCATATTAAAAATTAAAAATTATTTTTTTAATTATGTTTTTGTTTAGTAAAGCTTATTTTTTTTCTTATTTTGCTTGAGGACAAGCTAACCTTAAAGTGTGTGAGGTGTTGGGTGGGGCGTGGGGGGGGGGGGGAGGGTGTTTGCGCCTTTGCGCTTATTTATTAAAAAAATCCAAAAAATTTCGATAATTTCACACCCAATAATTTTTTTAAATAAAAAAAATATAAACTATCAAATTTTAAAATATATATAAATAAAAATTAAAAAATAGTTTTTTACCCAGGACCTTGTTTTTAAATTTATTTTCTTAGATTTGTTTGAGGGCAAGCAAAGTTTAAGTGTGAGGGGATTTAATAACGCTCAAATTATACATGTTTCTATACGCGTTATCTATGCTTTTATGTATATTTATTGGTTAAATATAAGAACTTTTGGTATAGAATATAATATATTTGTCATTGTAGGTTCTTGGAATGTGTAGTGGAAGAAAACGGAAGAATACACGAAAATATGGAGCTTAAACGAAGAAATAACTCAAGCTGGACGCTTCCTGACACCTGTCCACTGTTTTGGCCATAATTCGATCATACGAACTCCGTTTTAGTTGGTTCAAGTGGCCACGGAAAGAGAATTCAGTTATCTACAACTTTGATTTTTGGTCCAAGAGCTAAAAATTCCCCAAAGTGCGGCCGTTTTACCAAAAGTTCGGCGCACTTTTGAGGCGGTGAAAAGAATTAAAGGCATTAAAATGAAAACAACATTAACACCCAAAGTGCGGCGCACAAATAAGTTTGTGCGGTGGTTTTTGGCCCCTGAACAGCCTATAAATACCCTCCTTGGCTCTCTCATTTCATATATTATCACACACAACTCCTATATCACACACACTCTCTAGAAATCAGTTTGGAGAGGAGGAAGGAGTGGTGAGGGTCTTAGGACCCAATGATCCAAACACCCCTCTACACCACCACACTACCACCACAAACCACCACCATATTGATGAATTTCTAAGGTTCTAACACCATATCTAGACTACATATCATCCATTTCCAGAACCTAAACATATCTCACTTTGATTCTTAGAGGATTCACACCAAATTCTCCTAAGATCACCAAAAAAAAAACCTTATTACCAAACACTCCATTTGGTGACACATTGTTGATTTTCCAGAAGTTAGGTGACATATTTCCGGTTATCTCAGTAGCATTTGGTTGTTGGTTGATCATGGAATTATTAGTTTTGGGTTGGTGGTTGTTAATGTCGAAATATTGGTATTGGTACTTGTTCCAATACGTGAAATATTATATGATATTTGGATGATTTTGCTATGACTTATATATATATATATATATATACTTGGATCCTTGTTTATTCTTTGATTGATTGTTGCAACTATTATAGGTCGAAAGAGTTGTAATGGTTGATTTTGAGTCGCGAATTAATATCATATTTGTAAGAATTGTGTGATAAAATGATAAACAACCCAAGTAGAATAATGTTTAAAACCCTTGCTTATGTTGACCATCGGGTTGGGAAGAATTCATATGTATGCATATTTGATATAAACCGTTCCTAATGCACTCGTGATGATGTAGTATATAGGCCGAAAGGATTTTATGTTATCATTGGTAGATATGCTTGTTATTATGATTACACGTCATATATGACTTGCATGATTTGTTTATATAAAGTCTTGCTCTATCTATATCTATTATGCTATGAGGATCATGCCATGTTCTTTGATTACTTTATACACACGTTTAGGCTATTTGATCCGTGACAATCAGTTAGATTTGTTACTTGATAAACATTATGTGAAATGCTACAAATCTCGTGGAACAACATGGTCTTACCTAATACTATATTACACTCGAATATGATATATTTGCCCGAATGTTATGTTTTTAGTCATTCGTTTGGTATTTCTAGTTATTATAAATTTAAAGCTTGTAAAAACACGCATCAATGGTGAAGGTTTAAGGTTTGTAGTTGTGAGAAATATGATGAAGATGATAATCAAAGGATTGATTATGTAGGTGAATCATA